>JAQIXV010000076.1:0-113135 GCA_034700625.1 Tectocepheus velatus
AGAGAGAGAGAGAGAGAGGGGGGAGGGAGGGAGGGAGGGAGAGAGAGAGAGAGATTCAGCATTTATTCATTGAATAAATTTAAGAAATAATTTGTGTTTAGTCTTAACCATGTATTGGATGTATGAGTCGACATAAAAGTCATTTCTTTCGGAGTGTTTAAAATTTTTCAATTCATCCAAATATTTATTCTTCATTTTTGGAGTGACTGAAAATTTTTCATATAATATATGACTCTTTAATTAGAAAATCGCATGTCATGAGCGCCCGATTTTTCACTCCCTGTCCGCTCCTCTCCTTTGCATTTAATGATGATTTTATCATTTATGATATTCAATGAGTTTTTGCCTCACATTTACTCTATGTTTGAATGAATTCAATGAGAATTCAGTTTTGTTTTGCTTTATTTTTTGGCGAATAAATTCATTTCAATGAATGAAGTATTCATTTTAATAATAATTTTCAATATTCTAATGAGAATTCAGACCAAAACTGAGCCAAAAATAATGGATGTGCTCTCAGTTTAAGATTAGTGAATGAAAAATATTTTTAGAAATGGGAAAACTGTTCAAAATTTTCTCAGACATCAGATTCACTAATGAAAAGACATCAAACATTTTTTAGTCCTCTTATTCTGATTATTATAATTACTTTGCGTTGAATTTAATTGAATTATTATTATATGCGATGATTATGTGGTATTAGAGACCAGTTCTCATCCGATTATAATAATTATATTTGCATTATATGTGTCTTAATTTGTAGACTTCTTAGACATGACATGAATGTGAAGGCTCTCCTTTAGTCGACTCTAAATCAAGTGATTCATTTGCTGAAAGGTATCGCTACTAATCATATCTCAAAACCGAAATATATGATAATTATATCAATTCTATTAATATTATACGACATTAATGACAAAATTGAGTAAATGTTTTCAATTTTGTGTTCAATTGAAAGCAATTCCCATTAATTCGTTGATTTCCTTCAATAAAACGAGTAATCAATTGAAAGTATCGTTTGATATCTTCTTTCTTTCAAACAATTGATTGAATGTTTTTTCTCATAAAACAATGCAAACCAATGATGACATTAAACTATAAAATGAATTTCATTTTAATACTGTATTGAAGTTTTAGTGAAATATTTCATAAATTGAGAAAACCTAGAGCATAAAATACAAGTATATAAAGATATTTTTTATCTTTTAGTTTAAGTATTTTTTTTGTCTAAAGAATTGTCTCCAGATTTTTGTATGTCCTCTCATAGAGTCAGCAAAAAATTTAATTAGAAATTGATTTCATTTCAGTGTTTTTTCTCATTTCTCTGTCTTTTACTAAGCGATAGATTCAATAGATTTTCAGAAACAAATCGTTAGTTCAGACGATGTTTTGTTTTTCTCGTCTCTAATATATCTGAGTTTAATAGAAGTAATGCATGACATGATTGATGTCGAGTTCATATTAGATGAAAAAATTCAAGTAATTTCTTTGTTTAATACTTTTTTTCTTCTAGACTTCAATAACAAAGTTTATTGAATTAATTCATTACGATATATAAGTCTCTCATAAGAGCTGTAAAAATGAGTCAAACAATAAAATACATTAAAAGATATTACAATAAAATGAATTTTTGTCTGAAATAAGTTTATTTTTCTCTCTCTATGTTTGTGTCTATGCATGAGATCAATGAGTTTATGGCTATTAAACGTTGAAATACATTATAGAATAATTCAACAAAAAATAAATAAAAGTATAAAAAATCTTTCGGCTCTTTATTCTGCGATAAGACTCTTAATGATTGGATTGCATGACATTTTAGGAAAGACCACAAAAAATACTTTGTGTTCAATACTGTGTTCAAAATTGTGTAAATTCAAAATATTACACAAAAACTATAATAAAGACCGATTGCAACATAAAAACATAGATAAGAGATCTTATCTCAAATATATTGTATTAATAATTATTGTGTCCCTAATGACGAACCACTGCTCTTCATATCTAATATAAAAATTATATTCCATTTCATTATTATTAAGTTTTTACTATCTTTTGAATAATTATCTGACAATTTTCTTAAAGATTTTGATCACTACTTCATATATATAAGTCTTGAATGACTTTGAAATGCATTACTGAGTTATCCACGAATATTTCAATTTCCTTTCATAACAAAAAACTAGGCTTTTATTCAAAATATTCTAATCAATAATTAAACTGAATTTTTGTGTTTAATAATGGATTGAAAGGACAGACTGTTATTCAACGAAATGAAAAAATATATTTTGATTTTTTTACTTTTCCTTCTTTTGCTATGAATTTTCGTTTGAATCTTATCTATCTTTTGTGTGTTTCCCTCCTATGTGTGCATTAAAAACACTCCGCCCTTAGGGTTAGATAATTCACTTGTGATTTCACTTTAATAGACAATTCATTCATTTTTATACATTTATACAGAAATATACGAAAAACTTTTTTTTGGAGAAAATAAATTCTATGCAAATATGAATGCATTTGAAGTTATTTTTATATTTTGTTTTAATCTTTCACAGAAATGAGTATTTTCTACATATTTTCAGTCAATTTGCTATTATTATATTCGCGTTAAAAATTGACTTTTATTTTATCTCTTAATTCTATATTTTGGGCTCAATTTATGTCTCTCTCACAGAATTGTATCATTTTTTCTATTCATAGGAAAAACTTTGAAAAAATATGCAATAATTTTATGATTTCACAGAGAAATCGCGTGTCTTCTCAAATTAAAAATACCTTAATGGTTATAAATATTTGCTAGACACACACGTTGATGATCTAGGCAATTTGATCAAGTAAAAATTATCTAGTTATCTTTCTTATTCCAATTATATACATTTGAAAACTAGGTGAATTTGTGAAATTCTTAAGTCTAAGTTCAACAAAAGTATAGTATAGACAAAAGTATAGACTTTAGTTTTTGCAGGACTCGGATTTCACTCATAATTCAGTTTGATTTCTATAATTGGAATCAAATTGAAAATCGTTGAGTTTTTACCCTGAAATTTGATAGGTGTCAACAATAATTTAAGCTAGTTTATACAATCACTTACTCACAGGTGTATATTCTGAGCAGATAATTGAGTTTTATGTCAATATTTAGTTTGTTATGTAAGCAATTGATTGAATGTCATCTCAATTACAATGAAAGTTAATTATTAAAAACATAATAGACTTCAATATATTGACTTCAATCAGATTTTATTTCTATAAAACGCATTGTATTTGTCTCTCGAAAACTATTTCTGTCTTTTGGTATTGAAAGCACTCATTTGTTTTAATGCAATTTTGTCGTCATTCTAATATTGATCTTGGACAACAACAACGAAAAAAACTATCTTTGCTCTGAATTTATATTTTCAATTGATATGTTTTACCAGTGGTCAGAGAATATGGCTATGAATTCAATTAATGAAATTATTTATGCAATCATTGCAATTATTATCAATATGATACGTGACCAAGACAATAATTTTCAAATTAATCCGACATTTGCTATTTCCGAGACAAAACAAACTCTTCCTCATTTCTATTCATATAAGATATCGAAAATAATTTGAAACTATATTTAACCAGAATTTGATCCCTTAAAGACTCCTCAAACAAGAGGCAAGAAAACACTTGTCTTCTCATTTGTTTATATGCGGGTCTTATTTAACTGAGGGAAAGGAGGGTTTAGATAACTATTTAGATGACTAAATAATTGCAAAAAAATGAAAATCAAATCTTGAAATTGAATTTTGTCATCAAATCTTCAATTGATTTACAATTGGATTTGGAGTTCATTTTTCTAATATATTATTTCGATGTTTATATACAATGTTTTTGTTGGCCTGACTCTCGTCTCTTGCAATCAAATGCAGAGACATATACTTAACTGCATTCGTATTATTAGATTATCGTTTCAATCGACAAAACTTATGTAATAGTATTCGGTCTCTAAATCTATGCACAAATAGATTTAATCCCATTCAGATCCTGTGCTATAATAGAGAAGGAAAGTCCCCCAAAATTTGATACGAAAGGAAGAGGAAGGGATGGAGAGAGTGAGGGACCGGAGGAAAACACAATCGTATTCTTCGGTAATGTTTTTCTAATTCTAATGTTTTGGTTGAAGTCAATTGGAAAGGGGTTCTCAGATATAGCGAAACAGTTATCCTCGACATTGAAAATTGAGAGCACATCCATACTCTGCTCACACATTAATCCCTGGCGAGTATTTTTCAGCTCTAAGAGCAGTGTCTTCCTTCTCTATCTACTACTCGCCTGTGCTCTCCAGGACTCAATGTGTGGAACGGCATCACTATTTTGGAAAACCATTTTCTATCCATACGTTTAATGAATTGAATCAAATGATTGTATTTTTATTTCAATGTTTTTTATTTTATTCTGTTTTCACTTTATTTTCATAACATTTTTTATTTTAAAATGATTTGAAGTTCAAAATTGAAAACAACTTTTGGTATTATTTTTGTTGAAAACTGTTGTATAATCTGTTAAGTGATTCACAGATTTGGTTTGGAAGTGATTTCTTCTTTTCCTTTCTTTCATTTATTATTTATGAATATTTTGTGGACTTTTTTATCCATTATTTTCTCATTTTTGATGCAATTTTAATGAGAAAAGAGGGGATCAGAGACTTTGAAAAAAGTGGAAATACTTTTACATAATTTAATAATAATTAAACGAAAAGAAGAAAACGAATGAAATTTTCACATAAAAAACGATTAATACATTTTATTAGACAACAGAATAGACGACAGAAAAAATGAGTTTAATGACAAAATCAATAGTTTTTCAATCACTTAATGAGAATAATGATTATATGAAAAAATATTTTGTTTCGTGGAAAATATCATTAAAGTTCATTGATGTTTGAAAAATGATATTAAATGGTCTCGCAATTAATGAATCAATAGTATGCTAGTGCAAATAAATTTTTCATCACTAAAACTCATACAATTTGTTTTCAGTATTTTATCCAATAATCATATCTAATGTCCAAAATCTTTAACGAAATGACAACTTTTTGATCCAATCTTCTGTCAAATCAAATGTTAATTCCTTTCGTGCGATGACTGAGACGTGTGTTTCCCCAACACATCAGCGCTTATTATATAATAATTTTTGGTCAAAACATACATTAAATTTCATTTGTGTTTATGATTCAGTCAATGGCTATTCCCAACGCTGTATCATTAGATTACTGTCCTTTCTGTGTGTGTGTGCAATGCTGTGCAATATTCCATAGAATGAATGGCCAGACTGTTAGCCATATTTCATATACGATATGTTTCCAGTAAATCATTGCATTGACTGTCATCGCATCGGAGAAAGAGAGCTCATCGCACAGCATAACATACAGAGCACAGGCTTTTACTTTTGAGAGTCTAATCTTAGTTCAGCGATCAGTTATTTCATGTCTGTCTGTTTGTGCCATCATTTGCTCTACTCTTCCACTAATTCTGTTCTCATTTTATTTCATATTTTTTCTTCTCTTGTGCTCTGATTTGCTGTCAATGTATTTGACGGCTCTCTTCCTATCGCATAATATATTGCATTAAATACAGAAATATTTTTGTATATTAATTAAAAATCTTTTCATAATTTTCGTGGCATTCATTAAAAATCAAAACTTTTTCCAAAAAAATTACTTTAGTTATGGAGTAAAGCATACAATGAATCAAAGTTTTGAATTTCTAATTAATGGAAACATTTTTAATGAATCGCTTCTATTGAGTGAATCAAAACTTTAGTTTCAAATGTTTCGGATGAGATATTGTCTAAAATCAAATGCCAGTATTTATGTCATGGAATCAATTTAACTTTAGAGATAATCAGAAGCGAAACGTGGACATTCCACTCCTTTTTGAATAAGCTTGCTCAATTTATATGATAGGCTTAGTTTAGTATTATATCATAAAATTTATTATAAATACGATTTATTGACTCAATATATATGAATAGTTATGGCGTTTCCAAAACTCAATGAAAGGAATTACTTTATATTTATTGTTATGTTTTGTATAAAAAGCCTATGACTGAGTGCTGTGGGGTAGAGGACTGACTGATTCTACGGAACTCTCAAATATTCAGCCAAAAAGTTAAGGATATTATCGATCAATAAAATGAGGGGAAAGCCGTTTTCATGATTACCCAAAAATGCATTCAATTCAATGCTTTTGTTCTTTTAATTAATGTTTAGTTCACTTTTGATTTCAAGAGCACTGTTTTTGGCTCTAATTTTATTTTTCATATGAAAAACATTAAATAAATTCTTATTTTTTGCAAATGTCAAACACAATAACATTTCTTGAAATATAAGTTTTTTTATGAATTTTTTCAAACTGTTATATAACAGGACTTATGAATAAAAGAAAGAAATAGTAATATATTTGACTGAAATGAGTTGAAAACAAATTCAATTATTTCTAATTCATTTGAAAAGAGAGAGAAATTTAAATGAAATTTTATTTTCAAATTTTCTTCAATCAGTTTATCCTATTCTTAAAGATTGTCTTAAATAGTATTCTTATGTCAATTCACAGAATCGGTAAAAGAAATGAAAAAATTTATGTTATTTCCAAAAGAAAATCAGAATTGACTTCAAGTGCTTATAATAATGTTGTGTTTCTCTTCTCTTGCATTAAGACTTTGTTTCTAATAATCCTTAAAACAATAAGAATATCCACTTTAAAAGAGGAAAACCTTTTTATTCATCCCTTCTTCTTGTCTTCTTTATTTGAGAATAAAATGTTTTATATTCCGATTGTTTTTAAACTCTTAGAGCAATGAACAAAAAAAAGTAGAGAAAAATTGATTTTTATTTGTGAGACAATCCAATCGATCATTTGTTTGAATATATTTCTCTTATTCTGTTTCTCTTATTTCTCTCTGTCTCTGAGCACAGCCTCACAAAAAGAGGAGAGACTAACGCTAAGTTTGTCACATAAAACACAATTCTCTTAAATTTTATTATATTTTATTTCTTTTCTTTTTTTCTGCGAAGAAAAATCACATCATTTGATAAATTGTATTAAATCTCGTTTTGAATGTCAATCGATTTATTCAAAAGATTGAGAGAAATAACAGATAAATGTAATTATCATTAATTTATTGAATACATCGTAAAGAAGAAGAAAAATTTGAATAAATCCAAACACTTTGGCTATCATTGAATTTATTTGTCATTAATTTAAATGCATATGTTTTTCATCGTTTGGTTTTACTTTTAAACAGAGTTTGACTTTTTTATTATTATTAACTGTTTTTCAGCGGATAATCACCAAAAATAATGAAAAATTATACAAATAAATAAAAATGAGATTATAATAACACAACAAATAATGTAATTCACAGTTTATTAATAGCAGTCACTCTAAACATATAAATATCAGAACAGTTTATTTATTCAGAAACAGAATATTCTTCTGACACAAGAATTTCTGAGTAATTTTGACGATAAGACCCGTTTCTGACAGCATTTCATCGAATCATTTGGGAGTTTAGTGTCTCATAAATTCAATCAAATTTTTATTTGGTTTTCATTAATAATGTTTTCGCTTACATTTATTATGACATTAAAAGATGAAACCGAAGGGAAAAACACTTCCAAGAAATTAATTGATAAATATTTTCCATTCATTATCTCAAACGAGGATTGATATGAACTAAAAATAATTTCATTCAATTATTGAATTTTCAAATAGCGATTATCATTGAAATTAAGGCTAAATTCTTTAAATGCCATAATTTTTGATCAGCAAAAAAGGAGTCGATGATTGAAATGATAGTCTTATTGCATGTCAAGAATTTTTTGTTGTAACGAAACTTTTTCTTTTTATTCTGAGCATTGATTTCAATCAGAGAGTTGTTTAAAAATAAAACTCATTATGCGATCGAAGCAAATGTTTAATAATATAACGAAATAACTTTTAATACTTTGATTGAGAGTTAAGTACAGCCTTTGAGAGAAAGTTATGCAAAACGTTTGTTTGGCGTTAAGTTAAGCCAATATTTTCGTGATTTGAGTTCTCATTCATTGGTCTCTTCTTTTTTTGATCATTTCTCTCAAAGCCTGTGATTTATACGATAGCTATGGCTCTGACTTCGAAATGCCTGTGACTTATCAGTTCTGAAGAATCAAATTTCTGTGACTTTTTCTCTCTCTTTCTTATTCTGCTTTCAATACAACTTCTTTGACAAAAACTAAAGCGTCAGTTGTTTTGCTTATAATATTTTTTTTTCTCTTTCCTTCTTCTCCTTTACTTTGACTCCACTCTTCTGATGGTGTGATTTGATTGAACAGATGTGATGTGATTTGTGCTGACTCTCACCACTCTATACCATAGATCAGCATTGAGTTTAGGGGATAGAGAAGGAGAGCCAGAGAAGAGAGTCTGAGGTTTATGTGTTTCTCTAAATACCAACAAAAGCTGCCATTGTTTTACTGCTTGCGATCACTTCTGACGTCTCTCTCCCTCTCCCACTCACTCGCTTTGCATATGACTGAAGAGAGAGATGCCATCAGAGCACAGACTGTGAGTCACGGAAACGTGAGTCAAGTGCTGTTACAGAGAGAGTCAAAACGGCTATAATCTTAATAATAGGCGAAGTTATGCATCGCTAAAGCCGTAAGACATACGACCGGCCAAACCATTGCCAAACCAGACCGACGCCCCATTGTTGCCAATTGGGCCCACATTTGACGGTACACTATCTCTAAGTGACTTTATGTCAGACTGTTTTGCTATTCTTATCTCTTTTGGTATTGTGTTGTTGTGTGTGTTATGCCATTAGAGGACTGTTCTTCTGGTATACACACAAAGAGCTTGTGTTCAGCGATGCAGTCGATGCCTGTCTATCGTATCCCTGTGTCTCCTCTTATATTCTGATCAAATTTTATATTTTTTTAGGTTTTTTTGCTTTTCATAGTCAAGTCCAATGACTTGTGCCAAAAGCACAGGTCTTCTTATGATTTCAAATGAATTTCTATTATTTGAATTATTTTTCATACAATAGTTTTCAATCCATAACTTCAGTTAAAATTTGAAATAAAAAACAAAAATCTTAATTCACTAAAATATATTCGTCACTTGAGATGAGAGGAGTGTTTTTAAAACCGATATCTCAATGAACTAAACAAATATCAAATCATTCGGAATATAAAGGAAATACTGACCGTAAAAATCAAGTGATTCTGAATTTAGCCAAACATTTGTGACATTTAGTATCTCTTATTTTCAATCGTTGAACGTTTCATAAAAAGATTCATTGTTTGTATGTTTTGGCTATCATTAAAGTGATCTAGGCACAAAAATATACTCAATCAATGAGTTTCTTTTATTTTTGATTATTTGAAGATACGTTTCCAAAACTTTGAAAACATTCTAAAAATATAAAAATCTTTTTTTTGCCGATTTGTTTGCCAACTCATCCAATATTTCAATTATTCAATATTTGGTTTATAATATCACCGATTTTCTGAATACTTCATTAGTCTTTGATCGGAATAATTATAATATTGTTGTGTTTTTTGACAATAAAACTGAAAATCTCCAGAGTTTTGAGAAAAACTAAATAAATATATTTGAAAAACATGAGGAAAACTAACCGTCTGTTTGACATTTTCAATGAGTTAAGTCTCATATTTCAAGAAAAGTGTTGGGATTTTCTCTAAATTCGGAAAAAAGTTTGAATCAAAATTGTATTTAAAAGGAAATTACGATTCACTTCACAATTGACTTCTGAAATGTTTTCGCTCTTCACTTGAGTTTGAGTTTAAGTGAAAGAAAGAAAAAACGAAATAAACTCTTAAAAAGAGACTCGAATTTAGAATTGATTTTCGAGATTCAGTTTAAGTGATATTTCTTGAAAACCCATGAATTTAAGGAAAGGGAGACGACTGGAAAGGGGACTACACTTTTCGATTGATAGACAACTACAACGAAAGTGAGTCAACAATAGAAATGGAAAGCATTGAACAAATTGACAGTCGGTCTCAAACATAGAGTGTGTCTATCCTTTTGGGATATGTTTATAAAAACATAAAGAGATGAATAAAAAATGACAAAAGAGTTGAAGAAATTTTTAGTTTTGGTTTTGTTAGGGATGTGTTCGTCACTCAAATCAGATTAGAGTTAAATATATTTTGTTTTAAATCCATTCTCTTCTTCGTTGTAAATGATAAACATCTCATCTCATGTGCTCTCTCTCTCTCTCCCTCTCTCTCTCTCCCTTCCCTTCTCTCCCCAATAGATATATGACTTGAATAAAGACAAAGGAATGTATTTTCAAACTTCAAAATAATTCTGACCTTAAAATTATAAGAATTTAAATGAATATTTGAATGACATTTATTAAGCGGTAAAATCACTTCTTTTTGTGAGACTTTGCCAGAAGGGAAAGGAAGGGAAAGGAAGGGAAGAGCAATGAATTCCTTAGAATGTAATCCAATTGTCTCTCAAATGAAAATATCTGTTCACTCAAGTCATTCACTAAAATACAATATAATATAACTTTTTTAGGAATGAAATAAAAAGGTGACAAATAATTATCATGATTAACATGATCAAACTGACAAACATTTGATTTCACTTTCAAATGAAAACATTTCTAATCACAACTCTATTTACAAATTTGTAAAATTCAGCGAAAAACAAATTTTTGTTCGTTTCGCTCCATTTTTATCAACTTTTTGATGCATTTTTCTGTTTAATTAATCAGAAGTTAGCAAGGACGCATTCTATTTTAACTCCCAAGAAATGTTCTTGATGATATTTGCAAATTGTAACATATATGTAGACAACATTTTTTAAAAAAGTTCTCCGAAACAAAAATTAAAGTAATTGATTGCAGTTTGAAAAGTAGTTTTCAAGTCTTGAAATACTTTTGTCAGTAAAACAGAAATAAATTTAATTGATTATAAAGTATTTAAACTTAAAGAATAAACTCTTAGATAAATGGTTCGCAGATTTTTGAACACAATTTCCTCTAATGTGTTGCCTTCAGAAACAGATTTGTTTTTTTTCTTCAGTAGTTTTAAGAATAAAATTTTGTCTCATTTGTAGAAACTTTCTTCTGATATATCACTGTTTGTTGAAATGTGTTTTCAAATGAGACATAAATAAAAATTTAATTAATTGAAAATCTTTTTTTTTGTAGTCAAACAAAAATTTATATTGGATTTTTGAAAACTTATTCTCAAAATTAATTGTTTAATATATTTCGAACATATATCGGTTCATTTGATTCACTTTCTTGTATCAAAATATATTCAAATCTTTTAATTGTGTTTTCATTCATTGATTCAAAAAAATTCAATTCAATTGTATTATAAGTTTAATGGAATTGCAATTGAATTGATTTTTTGTTGTTGTGTATGAATTTGTGAGGGGATACCATTCCCTCTATAGTTATGCCAAACCTGTTATATCTATCGGAAAATGAATATACCTGTGCTATCATTCTTTCATTTTTCACGCATCGATTTTTGCCATAATTGTATCATTGAATTCAAATTCAGGTTTTGAATTATTTTTTACCGGATTCACTCATTTCATATCTTTTCGTATTCGAAAATATTTGTTATTTATTCAGATTTTATATTCTTATAAACGAATTGACTTATTATTGAAATTATAATAACAAAAAACTGAAATACTATAAATGGGTTGTATTATACAATTTGTTTTACTAAACATATTATATTAGTATTTATTCAGAGATGAGCACAAACTCAACTTTGCTTAAGGGGGTGGACAGGAATTCCTATTGTTTAGACCATTCCTTTACAACACCGATTGTAAAATATAAACAATTCAATGAATAAAATAATGAATTCTCATATCTATCACTAAATATTGGATTTTATTATTTGAAATACGAAATTGTAATCAATTGTATTGAATGCCGACTCATTACTCGGATCTATCCGTCATTTTTGACGAAACATTGAATTTTGCGATTCTTTGTCTGATTTTCACTCAATTTATATCACGAAATATGTTTTGCATCAAAAGGATCGCAAATTGTTTACATTATAAGTACTGATTGTTATCTCATTAGTTATGCATTCCTTTCAAACTTCTGTTCAATTGAATGAGTTTTCATGAATTAACAAAAATATGTCATATTTTTCAACTGAAAATAGCCTTCAATTAACTGAATTCACAATTATTTTTGGGTCAACACATCCGATACGAATAGTGGCGTTAATTATATTTAAGTTTTATAATTATTATACAAACTGTGAATTAAATTACAAATCGATTTGTGATTTTAATAGAAAGACAGTCTTTAGCTGTGACTCCATGTGAACAGCTTTTCC
Source organism: Tectocepheus velatus (assembly GCA_034700625.1). Lineage (NCBI taxonomy): Eukaryota > Metazoa > Arthropoda > Arachnida > Sarcoptiformes > Tectocepheidae > Tectocepheus > Tectocepheus velatus. The sequence continues at coordinate 12,365 of JAQIXV010000076.1, forward strand.
TATTATAGTTGTGTAACCTTTTATTTTGCGTGCTTTCAAAGGATAGCTCTGTTTTGGGAAATCATAAAAGTCAAGGGCGGGTAGTGTTGTGTGAAAATGAATGAAAGGGATGAATATTAAACAAATCATTTCGATTTACGGTATATGTAATCGAAATTATATACCCTTTGAATGCATTAGACTTTCGGTTCAATGAAAATATAACTTTCGTCTATTTTATACTAAAAATCCTTTTTTAATAAAAATGTTTTCTCTCTTAGATTTGGGATCAGATTTCAATCTTTTAATACATTCATTGATTTTGTTTTTTATTGGCTTTTATTGAGATTTCAGAGTAATATCAGGAAAAAAGATTTTCAAAATACTTGAGACTAATATTTAATAAAATATTTCGTCGAATACTTCAGACTTTAATTCATTCAAATATGTATTTGTGGCAAAACATCTCTAAAAATATTTTGATATTTATTCTCAAATAAATATAAAAAAATCGTTCAATTCATACATACATAACAGGACTAAGAATTAGATTCAGATATGAGTTCTATAAGTGAAGTAAAGCCACAAAACATTTCGAATATTTTTCAGGCCTTAAGGAATGAAAGATAAAAAAGAGTAGAGACTTATCGTTGGATTTTTCATATTTAGAGTCAAACAAAAATAGAATATAAAATGTTTTGCGAATATATTGTATAAAATGAATATTTTATAAATTGAAAAGATGTTTAACGTTATACAACATATCACTATTTACTCAGTTTTTCTTTTCTTTTCTGAAAAAAAAATTTTTAGTTTTGAAATGTATTGCATTCAAAACAAGATTTGATTCTGTATTTCAATTCCTTTCATTCAATACTATTTTATACATTATTACAAATTCTATGAATTGTTTAGTATTTGTTGGCATTCATTAGAAAATAATTATTTGAATCAAAATAACTTATATCTTGAGATGTCTTACCATCGAATTAAACAACAAAACAATTTTCAATTTAAGTCATGACTCATGAGTCAAAACTTTACTGAAATACTAAACAATATTAAAGACAATCTGTTCATAGGACTGAAAAATCATAAAATTTATTATTTTTATACGCATTTTAAGCACAGGTTTTTCTAAAACTCTACTTCTATTACATGATTCCCAGAATTGCTTTATTTTAAAGACTTATTTAATAACACTTTTTGTGTTTCATTTATTTTATTTTGAATTTAGTCTAAACTCGAATCTCTTAATATATATTTTGTTTCATTTGAATTCGTTTCGAAAGTTTTCAGTTTTACTCAATATTTAACTTCATTTGCATTTAACAGTTAGACGAGAGTATAATATTATGGAGAAATAAAACGCATTTCAGGCATAAATCAGTGCTGAGTAAAAGCATAGGAGAGGTAAAAGTGAGAGAAAAAGTGCTTAAAGTGAGAGTCAGTCAATATGTGAGCCAAGAATCGAGAGAATACAGAATGAATTTAGTGATGCATTGAATGCCATTAGTATTAACATTAGTCTAAGAGATGCTTATAGTTATACTCTATTCAAATGACAGTAAAAGGATAGCCAAGGGCTCACTCAACCAACTCTTAAATATAATTTGCATTTTAATGACATATTTTAATCCCAGACTTTAGTGTCGATCGATATTTTGCACGATTTTCAGCACTCCTTAATTTATAATTTATTTTAGGCTAAATTTTGATTGTTCCTTGGTCAATTTTCATTTTGGATATTCCCCAGAAAGATGTCAGTCTATAAATTATTCGCACAGATATGCAAAATGTGCTAAATTTTTCTGTGACTTCACTTTTCACTCCAAATGAAAAGTCTAATCCATTCATTGTATTATTTAATTCTAATGAAGAGGGGAGAGAGAGAGAGAGAGAGAGAGAGAGAGAGAGAGAGAGATTTAATTGTGTGAAATTTTAATTGAAATCTTAGCACAAATTTTCATTAGTTGTCACAAATTCTTTGAAAATTCATTCTTTAGGTTATTTTATGATTTAATTTGAATCAAACCTTAAAGTTATCGATTCTCGAATTCAATGATCAAAATTGCATTAAGTTGCAAGATAATTCACGAATATTTTGATACCATTCGAAAAATATTGATTTTCTGATAATAAAATAAAATAAAATTATTTTCATATAAATATAAATTTGATTCAAAATCTAATTTTATGGACAAATGTTTAAATTTTATTTCTTTTTATGTCTAAATATAGATAGAAGACGCGATGTTGATGTTTGACAAACAAACTAATCGTCATAGAGGTAAAAATTACCATGTTTTAATCAAATATTATTTGAATTGGCTTGCGCATATAGAAATCCAGTTTCCTATCAAATTGAAGAATATTATCAAGCATAAATTGACCGCAAAAAGTATGCTCTTATCAGCTTTGCGTTGCTTTGTATTCCAATTGATATATGGATACAATTTCTCGATTAGAAAGAGAGATGGCCATGGTTGTCTTCTCTTGATAAGAAGGATCACGATTACACCTGCCTTGATCATAACAATAGTTTTCATTGGAAAGGCTTATATTAATATCAAATAAAATGTCAGAATATTTTTTCCGTAAAGGGATTCAAAGCTATTAATTCTGAGCCAAAAGTATAATTGAAATTTATGCCCAAATATCCAACAATATATACCCTAATCCATAAAAATGGGGTAATTTGTTGGTTAAGATTTTTCTAATAATGTGTTTTCTATTCTTTATAAAAGAATTTATAATTTGAGTGAAGGAACGAAAAAATAATTGTCTCGAAATCCCTCACAAAATGATGATTTATTTTCGCCTAAATCTTCATATTTTTCAACCAAAAGAGGCATTCAATGCCATTAATGTTGAGATTTTTACTGAAAGAAATATATATATTATTTTTAAGCCAAAAAATTTTTGTGCGATTTTTTGCATACGAGTGAACACACGTTGTGAATGTGGGCCCTCATAGGTATGAGTCTCTGGTATATTGAAAATACTTTTTCTAATATATGAGACCTTAAGAAGAAAAATGCTTATATATTAAGGCTTAGTGTATGTGCTCTGAAACCTAAACGTCAAAACTCTAGAGAAAAAGTATTATATATTATAAGTCAGAACTGATGACTGACTCTTATATTTGAACACAAGAGTCAAAACGATTACGATTTGATATTTATCACAACTCAGAGTAAAAACAGATTTTGCAACCATTGGAGAGAGAGAGAGAGAGAGAGAGAGAGAGAGAGAGAGTCTTCAAAAAAATTCTTCGATTCCAACAAATTTAGTTCAAAGCGTTTGTTATAAAGAATTCATAAAACTTTTGGAAATCTCTTATCAAAACTTAAGACCAAGTGAAGCACATTTTGCAAAAGTGATAAGAAATTCAAAATTGATTCTTGCAAATAGAGAAGAAAAGCTTAAATTCTGTATTCAACAGAATCTTTTATTAGACATGAATTTTGTATCGTATTATATGAAGAAAATTCTCATTTATTTGATCTTCTCGTTAGACGAGTGAAGAGACACAAAAATAATAAAATAATCATTTTATGCCTGACTTGACACACATTCCTCTATTAGAGGAATACCACCGACTAATGCATTATTCTCTTCAGTCATACTTCTGTTTAGATTCTCTTATCCTTCAGTTTTTCGTTTGATATAAGTGTTAACTATCAGTCCGTTTGATGTTTGCAAATGGCTATCATTTAATGCATTTTAACTTTATTTCACTCAACAATCTTCTGATACATTGATAGGGATAGACATGTGATCAACACATTAGGGAACCGGACATTATTCAGGCGTAAAAAACTTTATTATACACTAAATGTAACGAAACTGAAGAACAAACGGATAAACCATTTCTATTCATCAAAAGGAGAATCCATTTGCAAGGGGTTGATATCCCTCTCCCACTTATATTAAAAGTTTAGTCATTATTGTTAGACTATAATAACAATCCTCCGGACCTTTCCATTGATTGATTTTGTTCAGACAAAACAACTTTAATCAAATTAGTGGGCATTCAGTGGACATCTATTCTTAGATTTTCTCTTCTTATTATTTCCATTTTGTTGGTCTCCTATTCATTGTTGTGACCACTGCACAGATAGTTCACTTCACAACACTGTCCTCTCCTCTTATGAGAGGATTTATTAGATTTTTACTAATAGTGTCCATAATTTCGTCCATCCGTTTAATATATTCGTACGAATTGTTGAAATTTTAATTTTTGGTTTTATTTGAATATTTCACTTTTCTTTCAATTTTATTGATATTCTGTTCAATTATTTATCTGACGAATGACTGAAATATTTTATCGTTATTTCAAACCTTTTCGACACAAACAATACGAATGATTGATATGTTTTTGACACAAAGATTCTTAGCCTCGGCTTAAAGTCAAGTCTTTCCCCTTTTGTTTGGATTTTAACTTATTTTTTGTGGAGAAAAGCGAAACTATATCTAAAGGAATATTTGAATAAAACAAATATTATGCTAAAAACCTAAACTTTTTTGCCTTATTTACATGAATTTGTTTCTCCGACACAAATATATTTTGATTGAAGAGAAAAATCTTTAAAATTTTGTTATTCGCGAAGAAAACAAATTTAAATAATTCGCGAATAATGTTATATATTATTATTGAAATCGTTGTAAAAATTTTTTTATTTGAGTAAAGAATAAAATCTAAAAATTATTTTTCAAATAAGGCATTAACTCATTGAAAGTTAATTCAATTATAAGTTGAAAAATAAATAATTTTAGGAATTTTGTGATCAATTAAATTGAAAAATAACTTTTGGTCAAAATATTGAAGAAATTTTTATCAAGACTCTATCGATAGTCGTTTTCTACTGTTTGCCATTAGCCGTCCCCAAATCAAATTGGGGAGAAACAAGATTTGTAGTGAAAGAAAGCCAACTCTAACACCAGTGCTCATAAATAACTTGCTCTTATGCATCTCTGACTCTAATTTGAGGAGTGATGGTCTCTCTCTCTCTCTCTCTCTCCCTTCCTCCCTCCCTCCTCTCCTCTCCTCTCCTCTCCTCTTTTATTTTGATATATATTTCAAATAAATCCAAGTTAGCAAGCTCAACCCATGTTTTCTAACATTGCGATCGTAATAAAAAATTAAATCAATTTTGAAATTTATATAACATTTGTGACTAACATCACATAAAAAATGAATATTTTGTGTTTTATCGCATCAAATGTGAGTCGCGATTATCTTTCACTTCATAACTCATTCATTGAATTTATATATAATTTTTCCAAATAATATAAAATGATTAAAATAATTGAAATTATAATTTAATCATAACTTTGATTGTCGTAAAAAAGATTTCCTGAATTTCAAATGTAATTTCGCAAAAAAAATTCAATGATTTATAATTATCCGAAACAATTCAAGAACTCTATTCTCAATCAAACGTCGATTAAAATTCATTTCATATAATATTTTCATTGTTTTGATATAACGCTCGGATAGTTTCGTTTGAAAAAATGGTTTCACTTCAGAAATTGAATGGTTGTGGATATTAGTGGCAATATTTAAGTGCATCCAATCGATAGAACAGCGAAAATATTAATGAATATTAAAATACATAACTTTTCTCTCATTCCTATTGTATCACAAATTATAATATCGATTCCCAATTGAGTTCTCATTACATATCAATAGTGAAAGCATTGCGTGTATTGTGTTTTGAAATTCTCAAACAATCAAAATGTTCTTCAAAACAATTCTAGACCTGAATTCTTCGACATAAAAAAATATGTAAATTATCCTCATTTTAACATTAATATCAAAATTCCAGAAGATTTATAGGTTCTGAAGAATGGATTCTGAAAACTGTTTAAGATTACAATAATAATCAATAATAATATTCAGATTTGTATCTATTTTAGACTTCAAATAAACGAAACAAAATTAATCACAGATTTCTTTAAACGATATTTACGTCTAAAAGACATAAAGAAAAATATTAATAAAACGAAAATAAATACTTTTTCAGTCTTTTTAATAATTTAAATAAAAAAATAGTGAAAAGTATTTTATTGTGGAAAAAAAACTACAGAAAAAGTGTTGAAAAGTTTTTGAGGAAAAGAATGTTTTCTTTCTTTTTTGAAGAAAAATAATTTAAAATTCCTTTGCGTTGAGAAAAAGCAAAGAATTACCATTAGATGTATTTCCAACTCTTCGGAACGCAAAGCTCCGGAACTTTTGAACCGAAAAAATTCAAAATAGTATATAATAGAAAATATCGATTCTTATGAATAATAGTCTGTTGTATGCCTTTATTGGCGACTCTTAGATAGAAAACTTTGCTTTACTTCTGAGAGTAATAGTATCTAAAAGTTATATTTCTTCAGATCTTCAATTCCTTCGCACAAATCTGAGACTTACTCTTATATATCGTTTTATATGAGATATAAGTCTTTATTCTATGCTTTGATGGCTTGGATCACATGATTTTCAATGCCATGCCTTTACTACTAATATATCACATTCTCTCAAATGAATAATACAAAATAATTTTCAATGACTTTTCAGCTGATTTTTCTGATAACTATCCAGGGTATATATCTCCAATTCCAGCTAATCGATGCCACTACTATTATAATACCAAGTTTCAGAGAGAAAAACAACTAGGAAATTAAATTGGAATCACTTTTTGTTGAATGATTATCATCTCTTTCCTGGTGTTATAGCCATCAGAGTGTTTGTGCCAATGATGAGGAACTGGCGAACCAGAGCTAATAGATTGTTGCTTTCGGTTCACTCTGTTGTGCAATTTGTGCCACAATTTTCTTCAATCTTCTTCGTTATTATTGCCGTCTTTTTCTCCGAACTTATTCTGTGCTTCTATTCGTTGGTTTGTTTCACACAATAATCAATTCTATTCTTATTTTTCATATTTTACTTCTAAAGAGCATTCGATGCCTTTAATACCAAAGCATCAAATGTTGAAATGCTTTGAAGAAAAATAAGACAAAAACTATGAGTTGTTAACGAGAAAAGTCATACAATTTTAAAGTTATACTTTCCATCAGTACTCTCGACATTCAATATCTTATTATAAATTTTATTTGAATATAATTTCAATTCTTAAGACTTGACTTAAAGTCTATAAAAGTTTTTGAAGATTTTATTCAAATCTTTTATTAGTTTATTAAATAATTGTTATATAAAAGTCTAAAACAAAGTTTAGAAATGTTCTCAAAACGGATTGCTTTGTAAACACAAGTAATTAAGTCTTTTCAGTAATGATTAGAAAAAATGATTTCCCAAATGAGTTGATTTTAATTAGAAGATTCCTTTCATTTGAGAGCCCAGTCCTTTCAAATAAGTAGTTTTGGGAGAAATTTCAAGAATGAAATGAAAATCTAATAAAATATTATTTTCCCAACAAATTGATTACGAACTCAGACTTTGAGGAATAAAATTAAAAGTTATCTCAAAACAAGATAAAGACGTGTAATATATTTCTTCATTTCATATCATCATAAGAGAAAAATGAGCCGAAAATTTTCATAATTCAATTACACAAATGTCTGACACTATATATTACCGAAAGATAAGAATATTCTCTAATATGTGTTGAAAAACGACTGAATGCTAATGAATGTGACATCAATTTCATCAGTTTTGACAAAAGAGTTATTTCCCTTAAAATTCTTAATTAAAATGAATATTATTTTTGTTTAAATATTTTATTAAAATTTATTTGAAATCATAACCAAACAAGATATGACTAATAACTGATCATGATAATTTAGGTCTGAGTTTAGCAAGCTCATTTATGGAAACAGCTCTAATCCTTGTCATTTTCATTTAAAACAATTTCCAAAATTGATTTAAGTATTGATTTGTGACTAAAGTCTCGAATTGCGACAATTTATCGAGTGTTGAGCCGATGACAGCCAGAGATGACAGTCCTATTGTTTGCTAAACTCATATTTGGTTTGTCCTCTATTTCTGTTCGTTATTGAAAACATCAAAAATATAAAAAAAGGCAAAAATTGTTTAAACATTTAAGAAAGTATTGACTACAATATCGAATATGAGAGCACCAGTAGTTTTGGCACCGGGTTATGATGATGATGATGGTGATGATGATGACTACGGCTATAAGAATGGAGTGTGTCAGAGCCGTGAGCACTGAGCTATTAACTGACTGCAAAGAGTATGGACCAAAAACACAGACAACAACAATGTCTTATCATTTTGTTAGGTTTGACCTATTCTTCAGATTCTGTGACCAAAAGTACGCCTAAAGGGCTGCTAAACATCATTGAATGCCAACTAATTTACTATAAGTTATATAAAACTATTACTTCTATTACTGACTGTTATGTACCGTAAAAACAACGTTAAAAGTTGTGCACAAATGACACTTCTTTTCAGTAAAAGAAATAAAAATTTGTAATAAATTCTCTGCATTTCTAAAACTGTCCGACAATCAAAATGATAGCTATTTTTCTACTTTTTGTTGTCTTAAATTACAGAACCTTTTCCTCGACTCTATTTCTTATTGACATTCCTTAAGAATTCAAAATTATTTTTTGAAAATTCAAATAATAATCGAATGAATTGAATGGTTTTTTCACCTCAAGTCTAATCGATAATATGATTCGTTTATTTATTTTAATTTGAATTCAAAGCAAATATTTTATCCATTTATTTGTTTGAGAATTCATTTCAATCATTTATTTTCTCGAAAAACTTTTAGATTATTATTTCGATTCATCACAAAAAGCCAATTAACGTCTTAAGCCTTGTTTTCGGATCTTTTATTGTCTTAAATGTGTCAGACATCGGATGAAAACTAGAGATAAGTCGAAATTCTGTGTAAAAAACTCAGCAAAGATTTGGTGAACAGAACAATAGCTTACAGTAAATAACAGTATTAGGAATTAGTATTAGTATTAGTCCCTAATTCTACAAATAATAATCTCTTTTAACGTTCAAACGTAACCTTTAGACTAAACCTAAAAAAATATTAGACATAAACTGTAAAAACATTAATAAAATGTAACAAAAGAGAAGACCATTCGTTGCACTATTTCTTGCGAAACAAAAATGGTTTGCCTTTACTTGCATTCAACTGAGGTTTAATCGCTTTTAACAAAAAATCATTTTTTGTTTGATATTATTGTTTTTAAGAATCGGAAATTAGAGCGTAATCCACAATTGAATGTTCTAGAATCTAGATTATACATTTAAATCATAAAATAATCATGCAAACTATTTCATCTCAAAGGAGTGATACTTTCTATATCTAAATGTAAACGAATTTCTTGTTTAACCCAAAATAAATCCTCAAAACTGAAAACTTTGATTACGTGCTCTGATTGAGTGAACTAATTGTGTCGATCACAAGAGTTGAGACTTCAGTTTATCATCACTTAATATAATGTATTGTTTCTCAATCTTTTCTGCAGTCGACTATTATTTCGGTTCATTTTGATCACAATTTTTCTCTTTTAATCTTTTCTTCACTTATTTATTGCTCACATTTTTATCGAAACTAATTTTATGTTCCATTAGAATAAGGGTTTGTTTTTGTTATTACATTTTTTAGACTTTATTGAAATTCTTTTCAATTCATTAAATTGATTAGAAGTCTTGATTTGTTTAGTAATTTAATAATTATTTTGAGACAACAGAACAAATGAATTGAAAAATTCAGATAATTATCTTTTATTGATCTCATTAAAGATGTCATCAAAATATTCTGTTCTCTAACGATGTTATTGTTATTCCTCTCGAGTTATCTCTAATCTGGAGTCTCTCCTGTTGTCTGAAAATTGTTTGATATTTCCATTGAATTGATTTTCATTTCTCTTACAATAAATGGATTGTCTTTATATTTATATAACCTTTTATTTTAAGCAATTTATAAGAAATATTATGTTAGAGTCAGTGGAGAGCAGTCACGTCCCACTCGTTTGTCTGATCTTTGAACTAATATTTCTCAATTTGCACGACGAAAGTCACGAATAATTCAGAGACTCAAACAACAAAAAGATAAAGCATTTTATTTACACTAATTTGTCGAAAGAAAACAATAAAATCTCTGTTCAGACAAATAGTTGTCACAATTTCAGAATTTCTAATCAGAAAAATGTTTTTCAGACAAATATTTACTGATTTTTTTCAATGGTTTTAATTTTATTCACAGATTTTGAAAATAAATTTATTTGAAACACCATTTTATTCAAAGTGTATATAAAACGACTTAAAGCATTCAAAACATATTAGTTTAATGTCTGACTGGAGTAACATTAAAGTCAATATTGTTTTTCTACTATTCAGAGATATATTCAATTCTAAAGCGATATTCTGTGCTCTTCTCGAACTAACCGTCAGAATATCAATTAAATCAAATGGTTTTGTATTTAATGCCAGAAATTTTGTTCATCAAAATGATCTCAAATTCAAAGTCTTTTAAAATAATAAAAGTCTGAATTGTTTTCAATTCCCAATCCTTTTTGTATATAATTTTTAATGGGAGCGACTGCCAGAGCAGAGCATTGAGCAAACCATATATCGGCTAATACACGGGTCACGTCCGAGGTATGGTTTGCATGAATTGATTTGCTGTAATGTCGGCCCCCAAACCCCAACAGCACTTTCACTTTTGAAGAGAAGAGGCTTTCATTGTGTGATTCGGTGTTTTTTATTTTGGCAAAAATCTTGTGAACAATACGTTTATACGTTTTTCAAACAAAACGCATTTGGACTGCAATCACAGCACAAAACAAAAAATGCACTTATTTTTCAGCACAAGTTTTACAGTGCATTGCAATCCTCTCCCAAATGAATAGCCGGAGCACTACTACAGCAAACATAATGACAGTTATAATGTGTGTTATAGTGAAAAATGTTATCGATTTGATTGCAATTGTGTTGGAAATTCTCTTTCGATATATTGTCCATAAATTTGACTTAAACTCTGATGGATAGCATTGGGAACAGAATGAAAAAATTGTTTGAAACACACAAATGCTTACATCAAACGACTTTTATTATGACTTTTTGCATCAAAATAGAGAATTTGAGTCAAAAATGTTTTCAATCAATTAATGAAATAAATCTTTTTATTGTAATTTAAATCAAAAAATGTCTTAATTTATAATTTTTCACGAATTGTTTTCATTGATTTTTATAATCACAACAACATATTCAAAGTTAAATCAATATCTGACCAAACGATCTGCTCTGGTATTCAATGTCTTTCTTCACAATCTTCTTATGTCTGCTTTATTTTTATAGCCATCTCTCTTGTGATCACCAAATGTGTGATTTATTTATACGTCTATTAACGGGAATTAATCGCTTTCTAACTGTAATCCCAATCAAGTAGTCAAACGAAAAAATGATTGGATTCGAGAGAAGAGAAATCCAATAAAATAATGTCTATTATAATGGAAATACAAAAGCAGTGATCGATTGTCAAACAAATTTGCACTGATTTTCATCCAATTTATTTGTTTCAGCCTTTGATCGCATTTTCTCTCCTCTTTATGTCAATTCCAGTTCACATATATTTATAATTGAATATATTTCGGATGATTTCAATATAATGTTATCAATTATTGAGAGCTCAAAACCATTCAACTTATAGTTTGAGAGCAAATCTTCATAAAAATAGTTACTTTTTTCCTCTTGTTTTCTATTCCGAGTGAAACAAAATTATTTCTTTTTGTTTCATTTAATTGAATGTTTAAGTCATAAAATACTGCCAGAAATTGATTAGTTATTGGATATTATTTTGATTCTGTGCTTCAAATTTCTGTTAACATAAGTCAATGTTTGAGAAATATTTATTCAGAACTTTTGTGTCACTAATTATATGCGAAATATATTAAGCGAAGCATAACTTTTTGTGTCACTTCACTTCTAATGTCTTTTTCTATTGACGATCAAACCATTGCCTCTGCAATACTGATGTGTGTCTTCGCCAACAGTTATGCATAATATAATTCACTCGTTCTTCGCACAGTTATCTCATATACAGCAGAAGAGAGCACTGGTTTTCGCTCTCATATCAATTATATTCCATTGAATCGCATTTGCATTTGCCTTACAATAGATATAAGACACAAAGTATTACACACTCTTTAACGATATTACTGTCCAATAGTTGCCATCCGAAGTGTATTTGCAATCCTTCTCTCCCTTTCCCTCTCCCAATGTTTAGTAACAGAATATTTAGTTGTGTAGTGTTTGTTGTGATATAACTATCTATGCAGTCAAGAGTCTGTGAATGATGGATAACCATTTGGTAGTGACATATCAATTAAGATGCGATCACTGGCGCTCTTACTCTCTATTTTCAACAAAAATTATTCTTTTTTTCTGGTCATCTATACAACCAGTTTGTGCTGTTCTCTATACTAAATGAGCAAAATTTTGTGCCCAATTCTCTTCGATTTTTCTCTTATAAACCCATTCCATTCAATAGTGACTTTTCATTCACTAGAAGTCAGTGCCAGTGATATCAGAGTCAGAGGAATACCAATTGTAGTCCACTTCTCTTTGTCTCAAAAATGTTTCTCATTTTTTTTATCCTCTCATCGATTCAAGTGCTTTGTTTATTCAAACTTTCTTATGATCTATCTATGTTCTAGCTTATTACAGAAAGTCAACTTCTATTCAGTCTATAATTATCAGATCTTTCATATATTTTTGAAATTATAAAATGTTTAATAGAGAGAGAAATTCAAATTTTCTACACATTCATTCAATTTTTTTCGAATGTTTCAACACAATAAAGACAAGAGCATTGCACAGGACATACACTACACTGAGATAGCATTTGGAGAATTATATTTACTTCATCCTCTATTCCTAATGTTGAGTTATTGGTTGATGGTAATTCTCTCTCCCTCTCTCTCTCTCTCTCTCTCGCTCTCTCTCTCTCTCTCTCTCTCTCTCTCTCTCTCTCTCTCTCTCTCTCTCTCTCTCTCTCTCATTTTTTGATTTTCTACTTATTTATGCCATTCCTTAAGCGTCTGACTCTATGGCAAACCTGACCTGAATCTAATTGAATAGAAATTCCTTTCGTTTTTCTTCTATTCCCAGTTCTAATGTCTGCGAAGAAATGTCTGAATTGATTATAAAACACAAAACAATTAATTCAATTCTTTAGACTTCTATCGAAATAAAAACTAATCTCAAGTCGAGTAACAATAAAATCATTTATTGACTTTTTGTTAATTGAATCAAATAGACTAAAGTATAGCACAATTACACAATAATAATAAAATGATCCAATTGTCTCAGTTCTATGACTTTGTGATTATCATAACTCACTTTTTCTTCAGACAACTTTCAAAATGATTTATTGGTTTCCAATATTTTGTAATCAATCAAAAATATAATACTCTTTTGAAAAATGTTTGAGTGATTCCAACCATTAAAACAATGGGAAAAAAATAATTTGGAAAAACCTATCGATCGAATTGAGAAACAATTTTTTTCGCCAGAAATCACACTTTTCTGTTGAGAACTAATCTCTTGAGTATAATATCATAGAAAATAATTATGTGATTAAAAGTATAAATTTTTTTATAAAATTCATCCATTAATTAGTCAGTTGAGCAAAAAATACTCAACTCTTAAAACATTTTCCGTGTTTTGTGACATTTTTGGCTCTAATAATAAGTTTGTTATTCATTTTTTTCTGGAAACATAACTTTAAATCAATCGCTTTCTTAATTGATTACTCTCTTAATGAGTAAATAAATTCACTTTTTATGCATTAATTACGAAACTATTTTATCTGATATGTATTTGTCTTCTAACAAAACAACTGAATTCTCATTTTTGAATAATCTTTAGCTTTATTTTTTTCGTTCAACAATGAATTTAACTATAATTTTGCTTAAAAAAGTTCCCGGTTTTGAAGTTATGCTATTAAATTGGATATGAGTTCAAAGAATCGTAGATTTTTCCATAACTTTTCAGCAATTCTTTGCATTCAAATAACTTTTCTCTGGATTTGCAAAATTCATTGTCGACTAAAAGCATTTGAACTGACATTTAATAAACAAAACAAATACAAAGAAATCCGTTTTATTCGCCAGACTTGCCATTAGTTTGTTGTCTGTCTGTTATAAAACACATTTATAAAAGAAATTTTCATATTATTCTCGTTTCCATCTTTTCTCTCCATTTCTTTGCACTGAAAACAATTTTCTAAGAAAAACCATTTCTATCATTGACTCAACGCTTTTCTCACAAAAAGATGAAAAAATGACTTCAAAATAGAAATCCATTGAATACAACATTATATACAAACAATTATATTGAATGAGAAAAGAATTTTTTCAAAACATTTTCAGAAAACTCAGTATTTGTTAAAATATTCTACTCTTTCAAAAATCCAGTGCTCTTTGGATTTGTTTGTATTCTGTACTCAAAGTCGATACTCATCTGAGATTCACAGCAATTGCGGGAATGTCTTCTCTTTACTCAAAACGGATTTGAATGTAGTCTTCAAATAGTATTCAAAGAATTTTACTCTTAAGTGAATATTAATCTTAAGATTCTGTTCTTTTCTGAGCAAAACATTTACTCCATTTATCACTATTTTTCAATTTTCTTTGTCATCAAATTTGTTAACCCATAGACTTACAAATGATAATTTGTTTTGCCGTTACGCTCCTGTGCTATGCTGTGCTGTGCTCTGAGTCTTTGGTTAAAAAATTGTTTTCGATAAACTATTTTACAATTTTTTTCGCTTCACTTTTATTATTCCTATTTTTCACTAACAATGAGAATAAAATTATTCGTTTTATTGTAAAACTTCTTCGGATTTTGCTTTAAATCTATTTATTTTTTCTTTAAAGAAATTTTTAACAAGTAAAAAATCCTCTATTCTTCACCTTTTCTATAAAATTAGAGGAAAATGCGGTTCAGATTTCTTTATATAAATTAAACACAAATACAAATAATTATCCGAATTTCTTTCAACATTTTATATAATTCTAATTTTGGATTTAAATTCAGTTCAGAAATTCAGAAATCAATTGTTAAAAGTCTCGAATAAATTGGAGTCAAATCCAAACAAAGTGTTGAGTCCATTGTCTTTCCAATTGTTTTAATTCTTTTTGTAAAAATTTGTACCAATTCTTCAGAATATTATTATTATTATTAATAGTTTAGTTATTATTATTGAATCAAAAGTTTTCAACAAATCTTTGCGTTTCACTGCCTGTCCTCCCTATCCTTCAATGTGTGACAAGTGTTTTGCCAATATGTCTATACGAAAATACTGTCTATGTGTTAGTGCACAGGTGTGGTCATTATTAGCTAATATCAACAAATCTCTGATCTATTCAGACATATCTATAATCTGACGGAGGACTGAGTGGCCACACCCGCAATCGGAATAACATTATATGTGTCTCAACACTAATTATAATCTTCTGATTCGCAAATATTTACATTTTATTGATTTTATGCAATATTTGAATTGAATATCAATTTAAATGAATTTCGAGTTTAATGAGTTTGATTTGAGGCATAATTAGCTAGATCATTTTAAATATATTTCTGATTTTTTAGACTCATAGAAATAAAATATAATTAAGAGATCTTTTAATTCAATTTAATGTCGAAGAAAATGATAAAAAACTACGAATAATGGATATCAACAAAGAAAACATATTTTTGTTTCAACATTTTTTTTGTGACAAATAAACGAAAATACTATACATTTCTGTATTTATTTAAAACTTTGAGTTTTGGGTATATTTATGAAGAAAAAAAAACTAAAGAAAAGTTTCGGATCAATAGTTTTCCATCAAAAAGATTTAGAATTGATATTTCATTGGAAAACTGGTGTCTCTCCATCTTTAAGAGCAAAACTTTATCTTCTCTTTTCTAACAACAAGTTCTGTGAAGTAAAAGACAGTATTGTTTGGCTTTAATTCATTTTCGTTAGGCATCGGTTTGTGTGTTGGACTCACTTTTGCTTAAATGCTATTTCGCTTTCTATTCATTCATTTTTTTCTTCATGTGATCCTCACTTCTGGTCTCACTTCTGGTCAGGCGATACCACTATATATGGCCAGTGCTCTCACTCTGATGTCTTGTCTCAGATAATTAATTTACGTCCAAACGAGTAAATGTCAGATAATAAGCGCAAAACCTTTTATGCGAACGTCTCTCAGCGCTGACTATATATATTTCTAGTTATAGATTGGATAAAATCATATCAAAGCAATTAATTGATTGATTTATTTTTTACCAAAAATTTGTTGAATGCAATGGATTTTATAATAAATTGGATCAAGTCCATCTCAATTTCATTCCTAATATTTTCTTAAATAAACAAAAATAAATTTCTTCGATTACTCTAATATCTAATAAAGATTTAATACAATTTATCAAAACATCTTTAAATTCAAACTCAGTTTAATTATGAAACGGCACAGACATTGAGTGCGAGGAAAGCCACCAAAAAGAAATCTCTTGAACGGCTGAACGCCTGATCGCACAAATATCGATTTCTCTGATAACTAAGTTGATGGTCAATCATTTCTCTGCTCTCTCTCTCTCTCTCTCTCTCTCTCTCTCTCTCTCTCTCTCTCTCTCTCTCTCTCTCTCTCTCTCTCTTCGCTGTTGTATCTGTGCTGTGATCAAAGTCAGGTCTGTTGGGACTTAATATGTCAACTGAGTATTCACTACAGAATCTAAGAGCAGAGCTCTGGTACTGCATATCGTGATTCCATAATGTCTTGCAGTCAGTCAGCAGTAAAACTAATATTTCTAATGAGTTATCGTAAATACAAATCAGTTGTTTCGCTGTCTTTTGATTTGTGTCAATATGTTTGCCATTGAATCAAATGTTTTTATTTTTTGAAATCCATTCCATTTGTATTCCTTAAGAGGAAGCCTTACATATCAAAGTACACAAACAGATGACGCTCTCAGAGTCAGCCCTCACACAAAATTTATTCTGAGTGAAGAACATAGAGTCAAGTTTGTGGGCACATAAATGGCACATAAATAGCACATCGACTGCATTTCATGTTCTTTTCGTATCCCTATCCTCAGCAGTAAAATGTATGGCCCGCGTAATAGCGAGAAATTGAAACTCCCTGTGCGATGATCTGCGATCTTTCCTCTGATTGAGAGAAAATCATTCGTTTGACACAATCATTGGCTCAACTGTTCTCTCGTTTATATTTTTCATTGCGATTGATTGCACCGGTATTTTGTGATACATCGCCGCACACTTTGGTTCCGTTATTCCAATAATAATAAACAGAAAATCAAAAAATTTCTTTTCTATGAAACACTTCATCTTAATCTTTGGGAACGAGTGTTGGTTCACAAAATAGTGGCTCTACTTCTCTATTATCAAAAGTCACTCAAAAAAGTCTTTTCGTTGATAAACACAAATATTTTATTTGACTTCAATTCTGATATAACTGTACTATAATAGGAAAGTACTGGGATAGCAGTCTTCTGAAGCTTTGAGAGCCCAAACCCCTGCGAATATGCCTTAAAATTCTTTGACATCATTTTTCTGGTAAAAAGAGATTTTTCTTGTGTCAACACTTTTTCAAATCATTTGAGAATTTGCTGAAAATTTTTCAAAAAAATAAAATGAAGAGAAGAGAAGGAAAGGGAGATTGAAAGGAGAGGCAGAGAAGAAATACTTCAAAATATTTATCTCTTGCGATACAAACACTTCTTTCGTCAACGGCTCTGCCTTTTCATGTATTGACCAACACTTCGTGTATTTGACTTTTTTAGTCACTTATCGAATAATATTAGACTCCTTAGACTCACATTGACTGTCCCTTTCCCCACATGCCGTACCCCTCTTTCCATCTAATGGCTGTGACTTTCAAGTCTGACTTTAATGCCGGTCTAATATATAGTGAGCGCCGCAGGGATTAAGATATGGAAGAGACTATCTCTCGGACACCAACACTATTGTCACACAATATTCTTTGTATACAACTCTTCGCTATATTTTTGAGCTCCTTATAAACTGAACGTAAAAACTACTGTTCAGTATATAAAGTCTAATACAGGGTGAAGAGAATTATACACTTTGTATCGGTTGACATACCCGTCCATTAAACGAACGGCTCTTCTCGAGTTTTATCTCAAATTATTCCAAATCTCGTATTTTGTCGGTTTTATAAACTCGAAAACTGTTATACAATTTAAATTGTATTTGATTTCTATTTTTACAAAATTTTAATTGATTTTTAAATTATATAAAAGATTTGATTCTTTTATTGAATTATTATTCTGGAAATTCATTTAATTTCAATTCACTGAATCCTTATGGTACCTTGGTACCTTCAATTTACTCATTGAATAAACTCATTGAAAAGAATGGAAAGGGTTCTCCAGACTTCAGAATTCAAAGTTTTTGTCAGCTTTTTGTTTGATTAGAGTTTTGTGGAGAACCCCATAATTGAATGTCTGTTGTCTTTACAAAACATCTTTCGGCTATAGATTTGAGACAATCATGTGTTGTGTATAACAGAGGAATGGTTCAAAAATTTTATTGCCTTACAGTTAGACCACTATTTATGATCATATTTATGATGATGTGATCACTGAGACTATGATTTGCACTGATTTGAAGTCCAGTCAGTGGGAAAGGCACCACCACTGCTAACGGCCTCAAACACAATGGTTTATATTTTATTGTATATATATTTTTAAGTTATATCCACACATTCAGAGCCAAAAGAATTGTAGTCTTCCCACTACTAGTGCTCATCCGTAATGGCCCCTCACAAGTGTCTATGTGTGAGCTATGGATTGGCTCTGTTTTGGTCTTCATGTGAAAAATATTTGTTGAAATACTCCCCAAAGAGATGTAGTTTTTAGTAGAAAATGGCAAATATATAACAATTCTATATATATTCGGCTTTTATTTTATTTTTTATTATATTTCAGTATTTTTGTGTCAAAATCAATACATTGTTTTATATTTTTCAATAGTGTGTCGACTTTCATATAAAAGTCCACTCATTTCAACATTTTTTTCCGTCATTTTGTATTTTGTTGTTTATTGAATGCATTTCCAATTTCTTTATCCATTTATTCAAATTGAAAAAATGTTTTCAATTCTGTAGTGTTTTGAACAAAAAAAAACTTTCGATTTATTAATTATTTCAATTGATATAATGGAGTCAATGAACTGAATCTCAATTATGATTTTTCCGATTTATTCAAAATCTAAACATTATATTCTTGGAAAACAAGTACTACTGAAATATATGCATTTAATTTGAATATTGATTTTGAGTAAAACTTTTTCATCCATTCCTCTATATTTACCACAAATTTTAAGATTTATGTGTGTTTTAGTGAAAGTCAATGACATAACTTATTTGTCTTACCGTTCCCTTCAAAACTCACACAACTTTTCCATTGTGTGCAAAACCATGTTCTTGTTTTGAAGGGAAAGGCATTTTTCGGTCATTTTTTCATATGAAGGATAAGATTGATTAGAAATCGATAGCAATTCAATTGGATTTCTTTTGGCACAAAACTCAGCCCTTGAGTGGACCTAAACTTTACTTAAAAAAGTTTTCTTTGAAATTATACTTCACTTAAACTTATTTTTCTCGACAAACATAAAGAGAAAAATATTTAGTTTTTTTCAGACCTTCATCGGAATCATTTCTTTTTCTCATTTTTCTTGAAATTAATTCCAAAAATATATATTTGTTTTCTTATCTGAAAACAGAAAACATTTGTTTCGCAGTATTTCTTCATATATTAGTTTCTAATGACAAACCAAATGACAAAATGATTGCCGTATTTATAAAAATATAAATCATATTTGAAATTATTTCCACTATTTTTCTGTTGTCTGTAAATCTTGGTTTTCAACAACTATTGAATCAAAAGTTAAAATCAAAATTTGAAACAAAAAAATTTGTTCACTTTTTTGTCAGATTTTTCAGTTAAATCTCTTAAAGAAGTGATCAATTTTTATGCCCCAAAAGTCTACGTTTTTCTTATTATTGGAGATATTTTCAATAAACTTTTTATCCGTCAAATAAATCGATGGTCTGATTCTCAAAGAATAGTTATATACCATTAAGTCTTGTCGTAAATGTATTCCAATGTAACGATCCATAAGAATGAGAGGACAGAAGAATCTGATTCTTATTATTGCAGAATATATTTCATCGGATTATTTGATTCGACAAAAGAAATGCCAAACAATTCTTTGCTTTTGCTTCAGTTGAGACTCAAATTCACAGAAAATTTCATTAAAATATTTTTATTTATTCAATAAATTATTCATTTTCTCATTTTAACTCGAAATATAGTTTGCATTTAAATTATTTTCTTTAAATTGTTTGAAATCGATTCAGTTATTATTGATTTGAGGACTAAATCAAAAGTCTTAAGTAATCAAAAGCTATTAAAACAAAAGTAATCGACAAAAGTATAACAAAATTGTTTTCCAACTACTAATTCATTTGAGAGAATCATTAAATCCATTATCCATTGAACGGTCAGGCGATATGACTGTGCGTATATATGCTGTCCATATATATCAGACATGTTATATACGGTCTGGTATTTCCTTTTTGTCTTTTGAGTCCTTTATTTCTGCCTCTAATTCGTGATTCATTGAACTGAAAGAAAGACATATCGAATGGTTGTGTTGTATCGGCGCTGCCTTTCGATCAATTAAGTGCTGACCCGATCTCAATCCAAACCCAAAAACGTATATAACTATTCATTTTCTTTACATTCCTCTTCATTTGGACCAATCGTTTCATTTATTGCATTCCTTTTCAGTCAATTTTGGGGAAACAGGAATTGAATTGAAATTTATTTTACCATTAATTCGCAAATTATTCACTCGTTTTGTGTTTTTGAGTACTTTATTATACAATACAATACTGGAAATACTTTGAGATTGAATTTGTATTGAATTTTTGCAAATTTTTCAAACCATTCATTTGATTGATTAGTATTTGTTCGACGACAGGAAGAGTATAAAATAAATTTAATGATATCAAAGAAATCGATAGTAATTTGGATGAGGTTTGGGTCAATTCATTGAGAATTAGTCTAAAATTTTTTTTGTTTAAGTCTTTGTATAAATGCATTTGTTTTACAAATCAATTGAATCGTTGGTCTGTTAAACAAAATATTCTGCTTAAGTAGTGAACAAATATTTACTACAATTACAATACATTATCCAAAAACAATTTCTGTGTTCGTTTCCCTCTCCTCTTATTCTCTGTTTTTGTCGATAAATAGAATTTATTTTATTTTCATCTCATAATAAGAATTGTCTCTTTACTTATGACTTGTAGCCAATCTGTTGTCCATTTTTCTGATGTCTTTGAATGTCTTCAGACAAACAAACCCTTAATGTTTTCTTTTGTATTAATATTATATGTGTTTGGCTTTGAATATGTATTTTTCGATTGATTTTTTTGCATGTCTTTCCTCTCTGTTGTCAAAATCCTAGTTATGTTCAGTCAATGGCATAATATTCAGAATAAATCTCTTTTGATTTCCTTTGGGAATAGAGGCTATCAATAAATTTTCACAATTCATACATCAATTGCTTTCAAATGTCTTTAATTAAATGCCATTAAATAATGAATTATTTCAATGAAAATCCAATTCTCTCTTAATTATATTATAGGAGTATTAACCGGTGTTTCCAAGTGATTGATCAGGTCTTTAGACTAAACTGATGTTTTGTCCGTTACCATCATTTGCACAAAAGACAGGCATTAAAATCAGTGCATTTCCAACACAAATATAAGACAAAAGAGTTGAACGAAACAGAAAAATAAGTTTTACTCCATTTGTTTGGTTTGTTTGCCGATACGACTCAACTCTAACTATTGGATGAATAGATTTTTTTATTCACTTCTCTATTCATTGTAATCCGTTTTCTGGTTCACTATTCACTGGTTTTTATCATTTTTGTCCCAAAAGTGCAAAAATATTCTCTGTTTTTCTCTTCCAATTTTCATCTGATCTCGCAGTCGGTCATCCAAACAGCTATCCGTTTGACAGTCAAACTGCAGGCTTTTGGCTCAGGGCTCACAATCGCTGTTTACTATAACTTTTAACGCACAGAATTGTCTTTATATTCGGGGAAAGGCTCATGAATTTAGGCTCATATCACATATCATTTTTCTCTCGTCTATTATTCTGCTCTTTTTCTTTAGTCTCTTCACTATTTTGAGGTGTTTTTCAGAATAAGTGATATTTTTCTCTATTCTGTAATACAATTCCTCAGCGATTGAGTCAAAACTCTTTTGAAAAAATAAAAATAATGTGAATTCAAATCTTGATTTCAATTCTAAGAAAAGTTTTATTTGAAGTCTCAAAATATATTTATTATATTGTCTTCCATTTGATTCTGTCATTCATTTTATTCACAAATTCTTTTCTAATGTCATATATTTATAGAGAAAGTCTTTTAATCAATAATTCATTATTCTTTGGGATAAATCTCAGAAAATGTTTGAATTGTTTTGAAGTTTGAAATTTATTTTAAAAGAATTCAATGAATAATAAATTATTAATAATTAATCATAAAATCATTTATTGAAAAAAGTTAAACAAAATCTCAAAAAGTGATGAAAACTATATATCGTTTAAAAGTGAAATATATTTTAATTCAAATCCATTTAATTTTTTTCTCTGATCTGTTACTGAATTTTAAAGATATTTCACTTTTAGTTGAATAACAAATGGATGTTATCTATGAAAAAGTCTGACTTTAATCTTATCGATGATTACTATCAAAGGAAAGGACAGCCAGAAAAAGAAATTGACGCGAATAGGAGAGCCATTCAAGCGATAAACTTTTCCATTACTTTACTCGAATATCTCAATCAATATCTGTCTCTCAAATATTAAAACAATTTTAGAAAAATATTAGAAATTCTCAGAATTCGTGAAACTTTTGTGAATATCTCTCCTCTCAATCATTTTGTTTTCAAATTCAATTCAAAGAAACATTTCATTTCTTTTACACATTTTTACTCTATTTTCTCAGTTTTCTTGCATTCCTTATATTGAAAAATGAAAAACTTTTATCTTCTTTTAAACTTAGAATAGTTTTTCTTTGATTCACTCATTTTTGACTCAAAGTCTGTCTCACTTAAAGCTATATTAAAATCTCGAACAAGAATTTCAAATCAAGAAAAAATTGAAATCTGTGCACAAAATCATTGAACCAATTATTTCACCGAAAAAAGTTTAATTAAAGTGTTTTTATTTTCTCATTTGTCTTAAAACAGAATTGATTTTATAAAAGAGAAAAATCAAATGAATGAACAGTTGACTGAATCATTCAAATGAGAAGACTTTATGTGTTTTTTGAGTGAATCTTATGTGAAAGAAATGCGAGGACTGAGTGCTGAGTGAAATGAGGCTCAAATCAAATTTGAAAAGAGAGGGGAAAATGTTTTGCACTCAACATTACTCTCAGAATATTAAAAATAATTTATTGATTTAAAGTACTTTTTAACGCAATTTATTTTTTAATATTCAAAACTTTTTCCTTTAAATGACTTACTTTTAAACTGAAGTTATTTTGGGATTTATTTGAAGAAGAACTCAGAGAATGGGTTTGAAGTCAAACAAAGTACTGATTTCTGTAAATATTTTGAAATTTATTCTTCAAATTACTGTTAATTAAGTTAAAAGTTAAACCATTTATTCAATAATCCTTAAGATTAGGATATTTTCGTTTTCAATATTGTTCTCATATTTTATGCTTTTTATGCTTTTAATCAAAAAACAAAATAACTGCAAAACAATCGGCGAAAGGATATGACATTTGGGGATAAAAGTTATTTACTTCTGGATTCAGTCATAACTATAATCTCAGTCAATGTAGTGGTGATGTGATCATACATTTCTATCCATCGCTTCATTTCTCAGCATTTCATTAAAAGTTTGGCCAAAGACTCAGTCATTTTCTGGTCAAACTCTCATCTGAAGCTAATTTTTTGGGTCTAACCCTTGGCTTTAGACGAAACTAAAGTCAATGTTTTCTTCTGAAAAGTAGTAGTGTTAGCACTGGTCTCACATTTTGCACATTAACCTAATATATTGTATTAGTCTTCCTATTGTGAGACTATCTGTAAGCCAAATGTTTTCCTGCGGTGATAATGGCATTAACACAGCTCTCTCTCTCTCTCTCTCTCTCTCTCTCTCTCTCCCCTACTTTTGAGAGGTCTATCTCAGCATTTCTCACATTTAATTGCCGTCTAATATACCGTTAACTATATTTAGAGTTTTGTTTATTGTCAATAAATTCATTAAATGTTTATTGAATTATATTTTTGTTATTTTATTTGATTTCCAACAAAATGTTCATTCATTTGGAGTCTGAAAACATTGAAATAAATTTTGTGACATTTAACCCAAAACTATTGCATTTTATTAAAGTCTTTCCATTGAAAACTCGAACACACGTTTCAATTGTATTCAAAGGATATTTTGCCTCAAAATTAGGATTCGGTCAAAATTGTCCATGTCAATTCGCGCAAAACTTTGATTTTTAATAAATTCATTTTATTTAAAAATTTTACTAATTTTGTCCCATTTTTATGACACAGGTTTTGGTTTTGTGACATTTGAAAGCGAGGACGTAGTCGATAAAGTATGCGAAATACACTTCCATGAAATTAATAATAAAATGGTGAGTCATGTCATATCGAGTGCTCTAAGTTGTGCTCTTTTTAAGCCAAAACTCTTTTGTGTTTTACTTCATTCCGTGCCCTAAACCTAATGGAGAATTACGAGAAACTAATGGATGAGAAAAATTTCACTCAATTTTTGTTATGATATTACAATAATTCAGAAAAAGAGTGGAAATAACTAATTCTTTCTAATGATTTCCTCCGACTTAAGCATTAAATTTGAGTCCAATTAGTTTACGCTTCATTAATACCTCGGTTAAAATTTTAGTTGAGAGGATGCAATTTGAGTTTACTTGCTCAAAATGTTCAACATACCAAAGCTATGCGAACAAGTCTTACCTATATTATATAATATCCATTAGAAAAATTTCTGATCATTTATCAAATATTTTTTTCGCTTCTCTCTCTCTCTCTCTCTCTCTCTCTCTCTCTCTCTCTCTCTCTCTAGCTCTCCAGCTCTCCATCTCTCTCTCCCTCCCTCCTTATCCCTATTTGTTACTCTTCTGCAGTCTTTTGCAATTGTTTTCATTGAAATAACAGATTTCTCATCGAAGGAAAGTCAGACACGAATAGCAAAAGAGAAAAAATTATCCGAAACTAAACTCAACTTAAGAAAAAGTATCGATACATAAGTTATAGTATTAGAAGAATAGGCGAAATCTGGCCTTAAATAAGAGTAACGAAGATAGATTATACCGGAGCCTGTTCTCAATTCTTTCGAACTCAGCACAACCCTCAGCCAAATAACATAAATCCATAGATACAGGCGCTCTCAGTCACACACTGTCTAACTATTCGTGTATTTATATTTACATTTGCGGTATTGAGTTAATTGTCTGAACGAAATCAATCAAAAACCCAGTTTTGTGGCCAAAAAAAATTCTTTAGCTCTTTCTTATCCATTGTGTGTTTCACTCAGTTGTTCCTCTATTCTAATACTCGTCTATCAGGTCTCAGATCAGACTTTTTGTTTCCCAATGTTTTGTCTGTTTTTGATTTTGTTCTTCAATCAAATTTTTGAAATGTTTTCCTTTTTTGGTTCAAACAAACTATTCTTTCAGTTTTTTATTTACTCCCATATAAATCATTGTCTGCTTTTGGGTTAGTTTTTACGTTATTTACACTAATCTCAAGGCTTTTATTGAAGTTATACCCAAGTGTTGCAGTGAAGTAGTCTTTAAGGATATATTGATTTGACTCTACTATTGATTTGAATAATTTCTGATCAAAAAGTATTTTCTTCTCTCCCTTTATGTAATATTCACCGCAAACATCAAAATTTTGGATTTTTTGTGCGTTTTGATAAAAAAAAACGATGAAAAACCACCTGGATGAATCACACCATGAATGAATCACATGACGCTTTCTTCCCAAAAAACCACTAATGGATAAACGATGGTTGAAATCATTGAACTGCAATCATATTCAGGTTGAATGCAAAAAAGCTCAGCCCAAAGAAGTAATGATGCCTAACAATGTTGGCAGAGGACGGGGAACGGGTAGAGGCGCTTATGGTAACCACCAAAATATGCTTCTCATACATAAAAGCTCTAACTTTTCATCTTTAGGAAACATTTATTCTCTGTTTTGCTTTTAATTTCTCCTTTATTTTATCCTATAATATAGTTTTAATCGATTCAAATTTAAATCATTTATAAAATTTTCAAAACATCAAAACATTGCTTAAAAGTTGTTATTTTAATGAATTTCTTTACAATTTTTTTCAAATTTCTGATCCAATAGATTTAGTCTGGCCATTAGGAGCGCTAACCGACGGTAAGCCTATTTCTAAATTAATTGGAAAATTGGACTTATTTTCAATTTTTCTATAAACTAATGCTCCGAAAATATAATTTAAAATATTCTTTTTCTTAAGAAAAATACTATATTTTTCTTATAATTTATTATTAATATATAAACTTCTCATATGATTAATATATTTTCTATTGATTTGCGAATATTTTTGCGTTCAAATCAATAATCAGTTTATTTATGTTATGTATAACAAGAGTGAAGTCAATATATTCTCTACTCTTTTGTTAGAAATATATTCTCTGTTTCTCTGACTCTCTGTTGTTATTATTGGCGAATATAATCGGAGAGACTTTTGTTATTATCGATCATTAGCCAAAAGAAATTCAATTTATTGATTTGTTAAGTGCATTGCTTAAGGATTTTATGTATGCGATCCCATGTATTGCAAACACCACAACAAAGGCAGAGAACCGGGACTTAAGACTCAGAACGGAATCGTTAGGATTCTTGACTGACATAACCATTGCTACCAACGCTTCATTCAAATGACAGAAAAGAGATCCACTTTTAGATCAAAATTCAATAACAAATATTTGACTCTTTTTGTGCCAGAAATTCTCAAAGTGAAGTAGGTACTATTTAGGTCAACAATAGGTCAACTAGTTCAATTAGATTCTAAGATTAGTTCTTTTTCAGAGATTCAAAATTAGTATAAAAGTTAAAATTTATTAAAATTTTGAAAATATGAGAATAAATCAAAGATTTCTGATTAAAACAATTTTGTTTTTCAAAATATAGGCTTTCCAGCAGCGTATGCCAGTTATGCAGGTCGTGGAGGATACCCTGGTTATCCTGGTTTCGGCTATCCATTTGCAGGTATGAATTTGAATCAGTTACAAGGCATCTGCATACCATTGGACCAAACCTCACTGTTCAACAATATGCCAGTGCATGCTCTACAGCAGCTCTGATTGAACATAATTGAACATGCTGATACATTATTTTTTAAAAAACATTTGAACACAAATCAATTCAAATGAGAAAACACTGAAGCAATTAATTGAAAAACATTTCTCTATTTTTACGTTTTTTAAGAGTATATAATAAATATAAAATATCTCTCTCTATAAATATTTTCTAAACAAATTTCTTTATAATTTAATTTATAAATATATTTATTTATATATAAATCTATTGAATACTTAATATAAATGTTATCTAAAATAGTTTGGATAAGACTTTTCAGACTTTTATTTATATTTATTTATTACTCTTTAAACGAATTAATATTCTCTTCACAAAAACCATTGAAACAAATGCCTGAAAACTGAACGAAAAAATTCTTATATAATAAGAATATTCTTATAATAAGATTCCTTATTTAAAATTCAAATAACACTCAAAATGTGTTTTACCCCTCCATTCATTCGCTACAAAGGGTTTGTTATATGAAAGACAAAACAATACTGTCCGCCATCGGCATCACTCAGATCGATATATTGTTGGGCACCTGACTATTCACTACTCACTGTCATTACACATGACTGTCATCTCCAGAGAAACAAAACAAATCTTAAATTAATTTTAAGACAAAAAACATGTATTATTCACATTAAGGAAAAAGATATTGAAAAAAGCTATTCATAAATCACTTCCACACTATTCGAAGAGCCATTAATTCAAGAGACAAACTGATGGCCGACTCTCTTAATCATAAAAAAAAATCTCTTATTATTAAACATTAAGTCAAGACTTCTTTTAATTGCAATCAATCACAAGTTATTCATAACATAACAAAAAATCCATTCATAAAATCCATTCGAGAATTCTTTCGTGACGTTCACAACAAACACAATACACAAGACTTTTCACATAAATCTTGAGATGAGAACTGTTTTTAATTCATTGGTTTTCAAATTCTCACTATTTTTGGCCTTCAGTTGAATAACTGACACATAAAACAAAAATATCAAAACATTTTTTGATTGTAAACCTTCTCTCAAATCGAAGAACTATTCGCAAGACTAGTCATAATCACAGACAATGAACTTAAATATGATTTCAATCCTTTTTTTGTTGCATTTATTATTTGAAAAGTTTTTTTTGTTTAAAAGAATTTTTATTCTATTCATAAGAAATCATTTTTATTGATATAATGATTGCCTTATATTTTAACGATTCTTATAAATATATATAAACAGAAAAATAATCGGATTTCTCTCTTTTTTCTTCTTATAATTTTTTTCAATTACTCATACATTTTATTTTGATCAAGTTCAACTTTATCAGATTCATCATTATATAAATGAATTTTTAAATATTTATATTATATATAAATGAATTGAATTGTTTGTTAAACTGAAATATAATTAATTTTTTGTTTTTTCAATTTTAAATTGTGTTTAAATTTTTTTCTCTTTTGTTTTCATTTCTTATTTCTGAACAAAAAATGAACGAAACGACTGAACAAATCCCTCCAACAAATTGATTAATTAAAAGCAATATATCTTTTGAAACAATTGAAAACATCTTTTATTCCAATTTTATTTCCTAACGGAAGACAAAAACATTATATTTTTGTCTTCAATACAATTCTTTTTTTGTGATATATATTAAAGTTTAGAACTTTTGTCTGTTCGGCAAAAACACTATTAAAAACTTATCACAGAATTAAAAGTTCAATGAATTGCTGTTTTCTGAACAGAGATACAAAACTTAGGTTTGAGGGTATGGTCGGAAAGTTTGTAGGAATTTATTAATTGAATGCCTTTTCTATTATAAAATGAATGAGAACTGGAAAGTGAACGTAAATTAATTCAGAGCTGGAATTTAAACTCAAAATTGATTTCAAGGCAATAGCAGTCCATTCAATGATTTGGAGAGAAAAGTAATTAATGGTTTCATTTAAACGGAAAGCAATCGATAATAATCTAATGAAAAACAATTTGAATGACATTTTTCAGATTAGCCATAATTTTGAGCATTTAGTAAACATTTCTGCAAAATATCATTGAGTTTGAAAATTAAATTCAGATTTTATTCATGTTATTCAATAAAATGACATTTTTCTCACAATTCATCACAACTTGATTAACACATTTGAGCGGAAATTCGAGTAAAGAGCCGATCATTAAGTGACAAAACAGAACAGAGTATTAAATATTTGGTTTACAGAAAAAATTGAATTTCTATCGAAAGGTCAAGAGTTGGTCACAAAGAGAAGTCAAATGCAAAGTATGTCTCATCCGTCACATATTAGATACGCTCTAACACTCTCTCAGAATATTTGTTAATCTTTAGCATCAAATCCTCAATTAATAGCAATTAGTTTGTTGTGAATAAAATGTGAGTTAATTTAATGCAATTTTTTGTCAATAGTCGAACCCCACTAACTGTGGATAAGGTGTTGAAACTTTGTTTGCAAAATAGGGTAGACTTCCATTAGAAACACACAATTTTCAATAAAGTAGTCATTAATTACAAGATATTATCGGCCTTTAAATCACATCTTCATTGTTTGCATAAACTTTTTTTCATTAGATTTTTTTCTTACTCTCTTTAGAGTTGCAATCAATTGATCCGTAGTTTAGTTTTAATCTTACTTTTAGTCTAACTCTTAGTCTATAGTATTCTCTAATAATTGTATTTCTAATATATTTGTAGAAAAACTAACGTTTCCTTTGAATCAAATTCTAAATACTTATTAAAACGTTTTAGTTAATAGTGTTTAACAAATAGTTTAATTGTAGTCTTAATTGTAGTCTTACTCTTAGTTATATAGATATTAGTAATTATTCGCTTAAATAATGGAAAGATTGAAACACTATTCTTGTGGTACTTCTTGTATTCTTTTCCTCTCTTTCTCTGGTGTAGGTATACTATGGAGAGATGCACTTTCATTAGAATTGGTGCCATAGAGTGTGTGCAACACACATACCTTACAATACCTGTGCGATTATATCAGTGTGTGTTTGAGAAGTTATGCAAAAATCATTATTCAAATAATATTTACGATAAACCCCATCAAATCAGAGCCAAACCATTATATCATTGTTTTTATTATTGTTTATCGCTTATTGAAAATCCTATCAAAAGATTAATTGCAAAACACTTTTATTCTAATTATAATTACATTTAATTGTTTTCATAATTTAAAAGCATTTATACACTTATTAATAGAGTATTGTTTTATTCAAATTATGTAATGATTGTTGTAATCGATTGTTTGAATTGACATTAATTTTGTAATTAATCGAAATTTTGTACTTAACAACACTACTGCTCGATGAAAGCCAATAGTTTTTTAATAGCTAGCTCAAAATTGTCAATAATTTTTATAGATTTTTACTGAAAACTAGATTAGAAACTATAGATTTAGTTTCAAATATAGATTTCAAATATTTTTTGAGAGAAACTGTTTTTTCTATAGAAATCAATTATAGATTTAGAATAGATTATGAGTATTGAAAAAAATTCTGACCAAACTATGCATATCCTTCATAAATAAGAGCCTTAGAAAGGGACAGAATAACTGTCAGACAAGAAGACAGACAGAGAGCAAAAACTGATGAAAAGAGCAAACAATAAATTGCAAGAGTAGTTAATTTTTTCACTACTGCTGGTGTTGTTAATTACAACCATTACTTAAGTTTATTATTATATTATGTTATTATGAAATATAATTAATAGAAAGCAATTTGTTATACATATAGAAAGTGAGCGCTAAAAATATATCACGAAATTAGTGGTGAATGAGTTCAAGACTATGGAAATGTTTGATATAATTATTATTATAGAGGACTAAGAGCTGAAGTTCAGTTCAGATGCCATTACTTATAATAATAATAATGATTACATTTATTATTATTATTACTTATTATGAGTCATATCATCCAAATATATTTTTAATGAATTATAATTATAACTAATACCATGGTCAATTTAATTAATCCTTTTAAATAAGAAATGCAGTGCTAGTCGTCTGTATTCTAATGTTTTTCAACTTTTGATGAGTTTTTTAGTCAAATCTATTATAAGAGACCCAATTATTTAAGTTTTGGATTAATTTCTATCAATTATTAATCTCTCTTTCGATCAGTTATTGCCTTAACCCTTCTTTTATGGCTTTCTCTCTTTTATCTATTATATCAATAATCAGGAAATTTTACAATTAATTCAATTTTAAATAAAATAGGTTTGAAGTTATACTAATGTACAGTCATTATGGGAAGGGATTAAATGTCTCGATCTCTCATTTTTTTCGCATTTAAAAAAATTATGATTTAATTCGAGTCTTTGTTCTTGTTTGAAATTTTTAAACTTATATCTAACCTAGTTGATAATGGATGTTCACAAAAAGGAATTTGGCGGAAAAAGAATAAGAATCTGTAAATTCATTTGGTTTTATCAAAACTCAATGAAATAATATTGTTTTGGATTTCATGCCATTCATGCCATTCATATCAAGAATATAATGACTAAAAGTAATAAATAAATTTGAATTTATTCTGATTTTTCTTAAATTATAAAACCAATCGATTGCCAAAACAATATTATTTCAAATTGTTATTGAATTTAAACTTGCAAATAATCACAAATTATGTACAAATTAATTGTAAAAACTTCTATAAACATTTGCTTTCCGATGCAACAAAAGCTGGAATGATCTTGTTTGTTTGAAAACGTTATTATCAATTTAAAAATAAGTTAATTTTACTTAAACCACAAAAATTTAAAAACCAATGTTTTCTTCTGACTCTTCCATAAAATATGCTGTCCATCGATGGTCAAAAAAGACCATAAACTATAGCATAGATTTTTGAATTAATTAAAATATAATTATCGATTAAAAGTTTGTTTTATATGAAATTTTTTCTAATTATATATTAAGTTATAAATTCAATCAAAATAAACGAACAAATGATTAGACTTTTTGTTTTTTTTTCAAGTGTTTTGTCTTTTATATGAAATTTGTTTCGAAGAAATTTCTTATTATTACTCTTCAAAGCATTTAAATCTTTAACACAAGAGTTGTCCACAACTTCGATATCCAGCAAAATGTGTGCCGCAAAGGGACTGGCATTTGGTCTTACAATCAAACCTTCAATTAAACTCATCGACGAAATTGTTTATTGAAATAATCGGATTGTTTTTTGTCAAACAAAAGTTGAAAACTAAAGAAATAATCCTAAAATTTGAAGACAGGGCCAGTCAAGAGGTAAACAGGTACAAATAAATATTCTAAAATATTTTTTAACCCGAATAGATGAATTTAACTTAGCTAGTTCTTAGTTATAGCCTAAAAACTAACAAAAACCCACTAAATGTTTGTCTAAACCATAGCTGAAAAAAGCAACTCTTCTGTAACTCTGATCTGCAAATAGTGATTAGAACCGATTCCTGCATACAATCAAAAGACAAACAATTTCTTCTAAATCTAGTCTAATGTCTGCAAATCATTCATTGAATAACACGAACGCAACTTATTATTCGTCTTCACGTCTTAGTATCGATACTTTACTTCTTATTTGTCTCTCTATTTAATAATAACTTTTCATTTTAATAGTGAATATGTGCTCAGAATTTGTCGAGTTTCTGAAAATGCAAAATAGTGTCTGTCTTTCTCTCAAATAATGTTTTACAACCTTTTTGTAGTCTTTTGTTTACTTATATTAAAAGTATTCTTAGAAAACACTATAGAAATACATAACAAGTTTTGTACGATTCATAGCAACTAATAATAAATTTAATAGATCTAATAGTTAATTTACCTAGTCTTTATAACCTGTAGAATTAGATTCTTTGAAGTCTTGGACATTTAACACTATTAATTGTATGTTTGATGTGTAGTCTTGTAATGACTTTTTCAATAACTTTTTACTACTTTTTCGTATTCTCTTACTTTTAAACATAATTTCTTTAATCAATAGAATAACAAATCTATTGATTTATTTGAATCATTAATTGGTTTTTATAATTAAATGTATCAATGGTTTGATTTTGATTCAAAACTTCACCGGTATCTGAATTTATGAGTGCGTGTGTGCGAGTGGTGTGTCTTAACCCTGTAATTAGAGTACAGAAATGGTTGGCTCTCAATATATTTGGTCTGAAAAAAATGAACACCAAATCCATTTAATTCCATTAATGCCTGTCCTCTAATAGTAGTGTTCGCGTAATACGATATATAGAAAAGAGGGATAAATCTATTGTCTGTTATGTAGACTACTATTAGTTGTATGTAATAATTGCTATTAGTTATAGACTGTACTAAACATTTAGTTTGTAATAGAAGTTAAAAACTAGATTTACGTGACTTTCAATTTGATTCTGACTAACTTTTTCATTAAGATTTGTGTTTTTCATAACATTTTTCTATAAATTATGGCTTATGTTGTGTTAATCCCATAGATTTAGTTTCACTGAAGACCAAACTCTGACCCAAAACAAGCACTAAATGAAAGGATAGAAAACACAAAACCATTTTTCACATCAAAATTCTATAAAACGATTCCACAGTTTTTCAATCAATTTTGATGTCAATTGTATTTCATTTTTGTTCTAATTTGTGGTTCTGTCAGACATTCAATTGTTTTGTTATATATTTTTTCATTTAGTAGTCATTAATATTCAGAATAATCTTCGGATCCCAATATTGACCGTTTTTCTGTAGTATTGCTTCAATTATAGTCTACTCTTCAATACATATCAGTATATGAATGGGGAACAGAATAATAAGAGAAAACAATAATCTAATGTAAATTTATTCTGAGCGATGATAATACTATAGATAAGACTAATGTTATTCGACTCTTTCCTCATTTAAACGGATGAATAGCTCTATTGAATAGGAATTTCATTTGAATTTGGATTGAGTTAACATAAACAAGAGTAGACTGTAAACGATGTCCTCTATTATTGTTTTACTGAATACTTGTTTTTCTAATGATTCGCTTTTCATGTCTTTTCTTAGACTCAGAATATCTTTTGATTCTGTTTTTTGGTTGTCTTGTCCTCTATTGATGTCATTCAATGTCTTCAATACTTTAAAATGTTTTCTCTCTTTTAATGTAGAGTTTGATTGAAAAACTAAACTTTCATTTGTAATGTTGACCCGTCTTTTCACTTATGTGTGTGTATGTCATCGCTCTGTCCTCTCAATTAAAACTCTTATTCCCGTCACTTTTCCTGTGCCTATCGTCGCCTTATGAACGCATTTAGTCCTTTGAAAAAATCTTTTGTAGTCTTAAATTATAGAAAAACAACAAAACACTTGAGATCATAGACTATAGAAAACACTATAGATTTATAGACCGTATAATAATTTATTAGTTAAGCCGTTATTAATAAAATTAGTCAACAAAAATGTCCCATTGTGTAGGATCATTGTCTAGATTAAATTAGTGCTAACAATAGTTTGCTGCCTGTGTTGCCACTGGTTTTCCATTGAAACAAATTCCGTAAATCTGACTCTAAATTAAATTTGACTCAAAATAACTGAGAATTTAGTAATAATTCTCGGAATGAGACGAAAATTAGAATCCTTTTTCATTAATCGTTGTCTCAAAACAATAATTTAATTAAACGTTTAGTTAGAAAATCAAATGAATATAATTATAAGAAAAACTGAGGAAAGAAGTGATTAATTCCTAATGCATTCGCTTTTATTTTTGCAAACCTCTATCCATTGCCATCCGTCCGCTACCAGACGGCGATTCACTGCTCCGTCTATTACTCAAGTATACAAATATGCCAAACCAGGCGCCACAGGCCGCACATGATATCTGTGGTAAGTGTGCCATCATCTAAACCTTAGATCATCTAAACTATTAGATCCTTAAACTAAATATTTTAAAAAAATAGTAATAGAAGTGATTAATATTTATATACCCGTCCATCAAAATCCCACCACATTTTGTACTCTTCATATACACACATAAAGCGTTGTCTGAAAACTTTGAAAAAATTGCTCTAAATTTTAGATCTAAAACTAAACGACACATAAAACTGTTTGAAAATAAGTATATATTTTTCGTGATTTAGTGAAAAAAAACTATTTAGTATTGCATTGATTTTTCCCTTTATTTTTCTATTGGGAAAAATTTTGTGTCATTTTATCGCCTCTTACTTTCAATTCTCTTATCGGTATTGTCTTCGTCTGGAGTGTTGTCTTCAATGAAAACATAAATTCATTTTAAAACTTTCTTTCAAATAGTATTTTATCGCAATTTTTA
Organism: Tectocepheus velatus; assembly: GCA_034700625.1. Classification (NCBI taxonomy): domain Eukaryota; kingdom Metazoa; phylum Arthropoda; class Arachnida; order Sarcoptiformes; family Tectocepheidae; genus Tectocepheus; species Tectocepheus velatus. Next base: position 48,043 of record JAQIXV010000076.1, read on the forward strand.
TTCGTATTTTTTTTCTTAAAATTCGTAGTTTTTAACTAAAAATATATTTTTATACATTTATTGAATCTATGAATAGATAATTAGTATATGTATTGCAATGTGTTATGAAAATAACTGTAATTCTTTGCGAATTATTTTCCGATTTTCTAAGTGTTGTCTCACTTTTCTTCACATAAACTCAAAAATACAAAATCCTTTCGAAACCTTTCCTTCGCATAAAATAACAAAAAATAACAAAAAATTGAATTTTTGTGGAATGAATGCACACAAACCTCAACTGAATCCCAATTTTAAAATTCCAAACAATTCACGCATTTCTTAGAATAAATTTCTGACAATTTTTTGCTTTTGATTTCTTTTCCATCAAAAGTCGAATTGAATGGTCAGCAGACATCACCTCCTCTGCTAACCCAAACACTTTCAGGTGAGAGACAATACACTAATCACTTTCGAGTCCAGAGTCTGAGACTTGAGACTAATGGCTGTGCTTTTGGAGAATTAGAGAATGGCTTTAATTAATAACAAAATCTCATTAATTGTTATGTTTTTATGAAAATGATTTGTGTTTAACAATATATCCTTTCTTTACGTATAGTAATCAACAATTACGGCGCGACCGCCGGCTTTGGCAACACTAACTCGACGCCAAACGGTGCCCCTAATGGTCACCGAGGCCATTTCGCCGCACCTAATAGTCCCGGCCCTACAATAGAGCTGTACAATTCGAGTCAAGACAGTGTACCCAGTTATGTTCAGGCTACAAGTCCTCAACCGGCCTCTGCCTTTCCTCCGATAGCTGTGAGTAGGGTAAGTGTTTCAAATCACTGTCAGACCAACAAAAGTCTGTTTATTGTTTTCTGTAGGCTTTCCCATAAAAGTCACTGATTTGTGAACTGTTTTCATAAAACTAATAAATCTTATGCTTTATGTCATAAATCAGCTCTAATTTAATAATTAGTTTATTTATTTCATTAATTTTTCACATTTCCTGTTGTTATGCAATGTTTTACTCAAAAAATACTCATAAATTGAACGCTATCTCAGACTCACGTATAGCTGTAATTAATTTTGGAATAAGTTAACAATTTGAGCTTGATGAAATACTCAAACTCTACAAACGCCTGGGAATTGTTATGAATTGCGTTAAACTATTTCCCAAACCTTTTTCGAAGACAAAATTTATTTGAAAATCATTCCCTCGACAATAATTAATCTAACTCTCACTAAACTAACCACGTTCAATTAATTTGAATTACAGGGACCTCTGATTGCGGCCGCTTTTACTAATGGTTATCATTGAAAAAATTGATTTTAAACTCAAAGAAATTTTAATAATTTGATGATAATTACCATTGAATTGGTTTCGATTGACATTAATAATAATAATAATCCGAAACAATTCAAAACTTAAGAGCAATATATCTTAATAATTAAAAAAAAGACTACAAAATAAATCATCGTTTAATCAATTCTACAATTTTATTATTTGCTACACATTTTCAATTGAAAACAAATATATATATAATTATAAATATTATTGGCTTTTAATAACTTAATAACTCTTTCAATATATCATTCATTCATTTTTATCGCAAAAAGCTTTCATTCATTTCATCGCAAAATATTTTTATTCGTATTGAAAGCAAAAAATCTTTTTTCTTCTCTTCTCTTCTCTTCTCTCGACTCAAACCATAATCCAATTGAAAGAGTCATACGATTTGATTGACACCACATATAAACAACTGTTCAATATTGGAGTATATCCTTAATTCTTGAGGTAAGAGTCGTATGAATTTATTTATTTATTTTACTCAATATTTTATTAGAAAATGTAATAAAATTTTTGTCACTTGACTTTTGACTGACTGCCAATCCTATACAACCATTGCTTTTGCCTCTCAACCCATTCACAAAATGGACAGAATATTCTGTGACTCTAATTAAAATTCTTTGGATTTTTCGTTTATTAGTCAGTATTTCTTCACTACGGCTACAGTCAGTCATTCCTATCTCTGATGAAAAGGGGTTTCTCTAATCCTGTGGCAAATATTTCTCATATTTTCATACCTAACGAGACATAAATATATTAAATATTTAGTTAAATGCGGTTTTCATTGAAAAAATCATTTATTTTTCCATTAAAACAGTTTTTAAATATTTAATATTTTATTGACTTTTTTCTCTCTCTCTTTCCTATAGGCAGGTGTTGTGCTCAGGAATGGCTTGGATTTAAAGTTTACTTTCGCTTTGGATTCTATTGTTTTCATTGTTTTTGACTCATTTCTGGTAAAAATCGGAAAATGAATACAAAAAAGACATTTCTCTCAAAAATGCAACGAATTTCTCAAAATAATAAACGCAATGATTAAAGTCATTTTAGGAATAATGATGATTGGACTTGATATTAATATTTGAAATTGACCTGTTTATTAACAAATCTGTAAATTCAATTCAATTGTTGGATAATCACAAGTCATTTATATATATATATATTTGAAAATATTTGCCAATTATTACCAATTCTTCTGCTTTTTCTTCTTCTCAACTTCTGGTCATTTAATTTGAGATTAAATAAAAAGATTATTATTTAATAAATAATTAAAAAATAATATAAATAATATGCTATCAAAAGGATCGTAATATATAAGCACATAATTTATTTATACCAAGCTTATAAAATTGATAACTTCATCTCTTCATATAAGAAGATGAATATTGTTTATCACTGTTCTTCTGCTGGCAATCATTCATCACTTCATTTGACAGCAAAAAAAAAAGTTTAATCCGATGATAACAACACAAAAAAAGACTTTTTCTTAAATTATTTTATATATTATTTATATATATTTTCAGCCGATTTTTAAGTGCAAATAAATATTGGCTCTCTTTTGGCGCTCATCTCTCCTTAATTATCAACTTTTCTTCACTTCTCAATCAAAGACTATATCTTCATATCTATTAATATATTATTGATTCAAATAATTGTTGTTCTGATTATTCTCTGATATTATATTAACATTTCTCTTGAGACAAAACAAACAGCCCTTCTATCGAAACATTTCAAACTATTTCTTCATAACTAATACAATAATTCTATGAAACAAATATTTTTGTTTTATTATTGACCGAAAAGAATGTTTTGAACCAAAAATGAAAAATACTTTTGAATGTCTGTCATATAATACAAGAAATACATCAAATATTGTCGTTCTGTAAAAAAAATGTATAAATATTTTGTTTGTTTTCTCATATTATTATTATTCTGTTATTAATCTATTGATTGGTTTGAAAAGATAATTGACTCAAGAATTTCAAAAGAAATTGAAGAGTATTTTAAAAGATATTCTTTGTATTCATTTGAGAGGAAAGCGATTAACAAAACTTCAAAATGCAAATCGATTTGCATTCATATCAATACTAAATAAAAACTTTATATATATTTGAAAATCTTTTTCTCATTCAAAGACATAATCTTTGCCTTTCATTCGCTAAGAAATTATATCGATTTTCAAAAAAAACCTTTTATTTTCAAAATTTAAATGATCCCGATAAAAAAAAATAAGACTCATTCTGATCCACTGCTCACTCATTTAGTCACTCGAACCTTCAAAACCCTTTTGTTTTGATAAACACCTCATTTGAAAACACAGTTAAAAGTAATTCAAACATCTGATGAAAAAATGCTTATCTCTTATACTTCACAACAATTATGTAATACTTTTCAAATGACTATATTCTTGGATATTGAATGCAATCCAATTTAAATAAGAGAAACACTTTTAACTGAATTAAATAAATGTTGGAAATGCAGGGTATGATCTTACTATCTATTTTGTAAGACTAACAAGGTGATTCTATTATTCATTGGCAGATTTCAATGCATTTTGAACCAAAAACGCCAAGTATAAATTAACTCAAATTATCAATATTTGAAAATTTTAAATATCCATTCGTTTATGAAAAGTTGGAAGAGTCGGAGATAATAAAATGCCAGTCCCAGACCCAGACCCAGTCCGGAATCCTATGCTTTCCTATTTATCATAAAATCTAAGCAAAAAAAACTTAAAACGTGGAAATCATTCAATTTTTCAATAAAATTACAAAATTAACATTTCTTTCATTTGAAAGACTTATTTGAAAAACAAAAACACTATTTATTATAAAATTATTCGAATATTTATATGAATTTTATGGTTCCTATAATTATATTATATTCAATGAGTTTATTATTATTTAATTTTTTTTAAATCCTTTTTATTATTTATTGAAAAATTGGGAAAATTTTTTGAATTATATGTAAATTAATTTTAATTAAATTTTAAAAACTGATGAAAAATGCTTCCATAATATGTGCAATGATTATAATGATAATGATATATTCAATTTGACAAAATTCACTTGACACTTTTTCAATGATAACGCTTTTATTTCTGTGAAGACAAATAAAGTTTTATTCAAATTGAATTAATTGTCAGTTTATTTTGAATATTTTGATTAAGTCAGATTGGTCTAGCTCATTTCAAACATTGATTAATGATTAAAGTTATAAAGATATACAGTCGAAAGTTAATAGATGAGTTCAGTGACAATGAATTTTAGTTCAAATATTTGAACCAACAGAATGTTCTTGCTAATGAGGTGACTAATAATTTAAAATTTAATTTGTTCTTGGTTAACAAAAGTGACAATTTCTAAAATGCCTTAACTATTAATTAAATATTGGAATGAAATTTATATATCATATGAAATGAAAGATAATTATTGAACGAATGAAAAGACAAATTGTTTTTTTTGTATGCTTTGGCTCTTATTTCTTCTCATTACTAACAAATTGTGTCTAAAATTCTGAAGAAATTTGAATAATTAATCGCATCAATCATTCAAAGGCATGATTTTCAATGAATTTATTGGATTTTATTATCGGTTTTATAAAAATTATCGAAAAACTAATTCTCAAAGCAATAGTTGAAACGTGTCTTCGATTGAGTTTATGAGTAATAAACAAATGGTTTGAAATCATTATCATTATATGATTCAGATTTTCCTTCTGTACATAAATATACTACAAATCAATTATATATTTACTCAAAAGTTATTCATATTTAAGTGTAAATCTTTGAAGTTATATAAAAATTCAAATATTAAACTTATTTCCAACAAATTAATTGCCTTTAGTTCCGAAAGTATCCAGTCAATTTTTCATCAATTTGAACTACCCTATCAAGTTTTTAATTGAAGACAGTTTTAAACCCATGTATTGCAGTAAAACAACCCTTTAGTGATGTGGAACTCCATCTATGATATGATTACATATTTGACTATTTATCGCCAAAGAAAGCACATACTCTTCGGTTAGTTTCAAACTAAACTGATTATGTGTTCGGCTTATGTATGGAAGCAATACTTATTATTAGGAGAAATCTTTTTAATATGTGTCTGAAAATTGTTGGGAAATACTCTCTCAGAGAGAGATTAAGTGTGATATTCATGAAAAAAGCCTTTTCTGATAACAATAACTTTATTTCAGATAAGAATTCTCTCTCTCTCTCTCTCTCTCCCTCCCTCTCCTTTTCTCTCCTCTCGTGTTTCTATTCCTCTGTTTTCTAAGGAAAAGCAATATTTAAAGTGAAATAAACGCCAATATCTTTCAAAAGCAATATTTATTTATCAATAAATAAATGTTATATACGTTTATATAATGTTTTTTATTGATGATTAAAATAGAAATAAAATGCAATAAAATATAAGTTATGTCCCATTTCTGTAACGCTTTTACTCTCTCTGAGCGATAGTGAGTCCCAAATAGTCGGCACTTCAATAGATTCTGTGGAAATGACTTTTACACGACTAACAGTCTCTTTCAAGTATACCTTTCCTCAATAAATAAGACAACATTTAAGAAGAGAATCGGTTTATTTATTTGAACAAAAATTTTCGTTCATTTAATGCAATTATTATTGAAATAAATGTTAATTTAATTCGTTATTCACTTTAAAGAGAATTTGAAAAATGATTACAAAAAACACAATGAAATGCAATATTGTATACAATTATTGATGAAAATTGAGAAAATATATGACAAAAAGTACTGTATTTTAAACAAATACAATAACAGTACTGATAGTACCGCTAATCACTGTAATCACTTCAATATATTTTATTAAATTCTTACTTTAAATTCATTAGAAAACGAAACAATCTTTTAATTAATTGTAAAACAATTTTCAAATTGATATTCGATACGACATTATATGACATTATATTTGAATGTTTGTTGAGTTTCAGTTTCTAATCGATGTATACGTTTTAAAATTAATTCATTTGAAATCTATAATAAATATAATGTATTCATAAGTTATCATAACTTTTTGTCAAATATCTGTAAAAATTGGGAAATTCGCAAAAACTGAGAGAAAAGACATGTCTTTCTCTTTGAGATCTTTTCAATTCATTATTTCTATTGAATAACATTTTTTGATTCAAATTACAATTTAATTAATATATATATTAATTAAATGTGAAAAAAGCTATTTTATTGATGATTTTTATATTTAAATTATCAATCATTTGGATGTAGGGTCTGAGAGCTCACATCCTCTCCTGTTTCCCATTGAAAGACATAATTTTAATGTAATATCCATTTCTCTAACCGTTGAGCCTTTGCTGTAAACTCTCGTATGATATATAAATGTTAAATAAATTATTGAAAAAATAATTTAAATGAATACTAATTAAAATTTAATTAATATTATTAATGATCACTCTATTAATTATTAAAATTATTATTATTACAAAAAATTAATAAAAAAATGAATTTGAAATTTCTTTAATTCAGTCTTAAATTAATTTTTCTTAACTTCAAACGACATAAAGCTTTTAGCGCTTGAATGTCAGTATAGTTACACAAACTTTAAGTTAAATGATTTGAATATTTAATTGATTTCTTAGTTAATGATCAAAAAATAAAATTTGAAACATTTCTCAAATCAACTCTTTTTGCAAATATTAATAAAAAGTTTGATCCCAAGTCTTAACTCCAATTGAATTAGTTTTCATTTATGATTGAAAGGGAGTTATCGCTATCTTAATTGAATCTCTTTTGGTTCGATACTTAATATGATTGAAGACAATTATCTTCTGTCGACTTATTTCATCCAAACTCATGAAAAAGTAGTTTTGGTATTAAATGATAAATAATAGCAACAAAAACAAAAAAATTTCGATTTTCATTGAATTTAAGATTAAATGGCAATTAAAACATTGAAACATTGATTCTGTTTTTGTATGTTTTGGTCAAAACTTATATATTTTTAGATAATTACAAAACAGATATAATATTCTGATAATTGAATCAGATTTGAGGACAATATTTTGCTTTTATATTAAGTGAATATTAGCGCTGAAATTAGAGTAAGGGTTCAATCAATCGATGTCTGACCGTTTCTGTGAACAATACTCGAAAGTAATGTAATATTTGCACCATTTCTTATGGGAATGCCATAAATTTCTTAGTCTCTATTGACTCAATAGTATTGAGTCTAATATTAGTTACTATTAGTAGTAATTCATCAAAACATCGAAACAATATTCGATATTATATGAGATTCTCTACTCTATTGCGAAACCAAACCAATCAAAAAAGTTTCACTTCTTTTACACAACTGTTTGACAAACTCTCCTTTTATTATCGAAAAGAGTCGGTAATCTTTGGCTAACTTTATAAATGAGTTTATAGTCTTTCGTAATATTGAGTTTCAAATAATAACAACAATTGCTATAATTATTAATCGAATCGATTAAAAGAATTGACTTATGATTAAATTTTGGGAAAGTTTCATATGAGCAAGTTTACATTAAAAGATTACCTCTACTTAACCTCTCAACCTATTTGATACTTAATGAAAAAACCTTGATAATTGCCAATGAGTCTAATTATTCACAATTCAATGCTTAAAATTAATACTCAATTCTAAAGAAATAGATTATGAGAAACCAATGAATTTGGTAAGTGTACAAGTTCATTTTAAGGTCCATTTACTAGTTAGTTATCTGAACTTTAAAAGGATTGAAATCGAAAACCAATTGAATTGTTTGAAACTTTTGTGAACCTGAAAGTGAAGGACAAAATTGTAATATACTTAAGAAAAAGTATCAAAAAGTCTCACATTTTAAGATCTAATGCAAAGTCGTGAACATCACATCAAAACCAAAGTCTAATTTCTCTACAATTTATTTGAATGTGTTTTTGATTCGAGACTTATCCAAAAATAATTTATTAATTGAGTCAACGTTTGAATGATGTCGAGTCCTTCGCAAACGGCTTTGCCATTCAGATACGACAACTTCACTAATCCTCAGACGTTACCCAAAAAGCGCCGAAACCGTAACCGCAACCGAAGGGGTTCAGCGAATCGTCCGAGAAGTGACTCAAATGTCTCAAACTATGGACACAAAGACGGAAATCAAAGAAACTATAGATCACGCGCTGAGTCTAACATCTCAGTCGGCGGCTATTCAACCCTTTCCGGGATGACTAACGAATCGAAGTCAAGAAGATCTGAAAGTAGGAACAGTAGTCGACAACAGAATCAAAGACGTGTACAAAACGAAAACCAAGAAAATCGTTGGGATAGGGATCGGGTAATCAAATGGTGTAGTCGTCATAATCTAATTATTTTGTGTTTTGTCAGCTCTCGCGGGAAATCTGGTCCTACTATGAGAACAATCGACAGACAGCGGATCTGTTGACCAGAAAGACGAGACTCAAAGACGCTTTGCATAAAATATTGAGCAATCATTTCGCAGATTACGGTCAGTTGTCTTCCATTAGATTTCTATTAATTGATTATTTCATTAGATGTGGAGTTATATATAGTGGGGTCGTCTGCCACAGGACTGGCCAACAATAGCTCTGATGTCGATATTTGTATTGTTATGAACGAAATCGATCAGAAATCATCTGAAAACGCGAAGCCAAGTGTTGAACACAAAGAAGGGGTCGAATCAGGTGATGAGTCGAAGGAAAGCCCTGAAGTGGATATTATCGTCAACGTTGACGACACCGATCCGTTAGTCGACAAATCAAATACCAGTATTGAGAGCATTGGCACCACTTCTTCTGACAACAGTAATCCAAAGCCTGACCCATCGCTTCCAATGTTGGAAAAGATCGAAGAATTGCTCAAAAACTACAGTAAGTAATGTTTGACTCAAATCTTTAATCGATGCCATGACTTATATCTCTGTTTTTTTTGTGAAGACTTTGTCACTAAAATGCAGATAATTTTGGCGAAAGTCCCGATTCTTAAGTTCAACGACAGAATATCGGGAATCGAAGTTACGCTTAATGTTAACAAATTGGTGTCCATTCGTAACACTCATCTGATCCACGACTACACCAAATGTGAGTCAATTTTCTAAATGATTTGCATTTATTTTGTGACTTTGTATTTGATGGTCAGTGGACTGGAGAGTACAGCCATTAATGTTGGTAATCAAGGCCTGGGCTAAGGATCACAACATCAAAGATGCCTACAATAAATCGATTTCGAGCTATAGTTTGGTTCTAATGCTTATCCATTATCTTCAGTGTAAGTCATTTCCAAACCATTAACGAAACTATTGATCATTGAATGACTCTTTGATACCCACAGACGGATGTCAACCGCCAGTACTGCCGTGTCTTCAGGATTTGGATCCCAAGAGATATGATCCGATAGTAAACGTGCGGACAATTCGAATGGACAGACATCCCAAACGGTGGAAGACTAGAAACGATTGGTCACTGAAGGAGCTGTTGATTGGATTCCTAAACTATTACAGCTATACCTTCCGCTACTCGAAGGACGCCATTTGTGTGCGAAATGGAGGGACTATTCCCAAACAAATGGCTCAGCGCTACAAATCAGATGACAACTCATACTCTCACTGGAAGTTCCTATCGATTGAGGAGCCGTTCAATCATACGAATACCGCCCGTTCCGTATTCGATGAGGTCGTCTTCGAACAGATTCTGAGCGTCTTTCGAGTGAGTCATTACACACTCAGACGCTATCCATTTCTGGACTCGATTATGACCGGCAAACAGTTTACTAACGATTATGTGACAAAACCCAGCAGTGGACCCGTCGGTGGATCCGTCAGTAGCGGTAAAACGCCTTCTGCAGACTTATATGAAGAAAAGATCGATTCGGTTCCCACTCGAGTCCGAAGTAACTCTTCCCCATCGAAAGGATCGTTCTCTGAATCTTCTCCTCAACCAAAGGATTAACCAAAGAATGAATTATTATATAATATAATGAATTAATTTTCTCTAAACTCTTATTCTTAATAAGTGTTTGATCTGTTATTTATCAATAAAGAGAGAAATGGATTTAATTTTTAGTTATTTGATTACTGGAAGAGATTATAATTGTCTCTAATTTCAAACCTAATGAGTAAATTGGCCATAATTTATGACAAAGATTATGACCAAGATTATGACCATGATCAAATAAGGGCAATACGTTGACACACGTCATACATAACGCTATTTGTGAATCTGTTTTATTGAATGATTGCATAAAGTATTTGAAAAATAAAAACAAACGAAATGTCAAACTTTTGTTTCATTTGTTTTCATTTCAAACAATTTAATTGTTTTGCTTTTGGATCAAATGAGTGATAATAAAAGCATTCATTCTTCACATATCGAGGATGTTTATGACATACCAATTGATCAGATAATACGACCCATTCCTCCAGTTCTTGACCACCAGAAAGTTGAGAGTCTTATGCAAACTATTGAAGTAATTGACCTCTTGTTCAACAATGATCTCAAATGACTGTTTGTTTTACTACTTTTGTTTACTCTTTAGATCAATCAATCAGAAGTGCCTCCGATTGATGTCCTTTGGATTGTCGGTCGAAATGGTGGTAATTATTACTATTCTTTCGGTGGATGTCATCGGTTTGAAGCCCACAAACGTCTTAAACGACAAACAATTGGTTGTAAACTAATTAAGTCGACAATCAATGATCTTAAGTGTTATTTGGGATCTTCGACGCCAGACCTCAAGTGATATTCATTTTTCAATTCAAATTAAGTGATAATAAATTATTAATAATTAAAAAGTTTATTAAATCAAATTCAAACTCAATTCAAAAGAAAACTTTAATTTATTGATAAAAATAAAAAATAATTAAATCAATTAATTTGTTAAACGATTAAAAATAAGATCACAATTGAAATCAAATTTCTATTAATGATTAGAAAATAAATATCAGAGGAATTCAATGATTAGATTCTGTCTTCAACTCAATCCGAATCATTATTCTGTGCTTTCGTTTGACTTTTGTTGCGACTCTTCAGTCAATTCCTGTAAAAAAAATGTAAATTAATTGAATGAAAATCAAATTAAAAAGAATTTAATTTCAATACTTCCGAAGTATCGGCAGTTTTGTTGGTCTCTTGTTTTGTTTCAATTGACTTCCGCTGAGGAATGGATGGCTTTTCCGTTAAATTCTCAGACTTTGGGCTTAAATTCTGTTTGTTTTTATCGATTTCGTCAACTGACTGTCGGAACGGACTATTAGTTCGACTGTTATTCCTGGAGTCCATCATTAAAAGTGTGGTATTCCGTATAGAATTTGAGACAATTTCAATAATTTCATCGGATTTATAGCTCTTATTCTCTTCAATTTGTGCATTAATTTTACGGAAGACGTCATTCATTAGTCTTTTTATTTGAGTTGAAATCTCTTTCGATTGAATAGTATTTGATTCGCGACCAGAAGTCGATTGACTTTCAATCTCTGTCTGAAGTACTTCAACGGTTCGATTCAGTCGTTTGTTCTCTGCATTGAGTTCTTCGTTTTGAACCTTAAAACGATTGCAGCTTTCGGTCAAATCAGAGATTTCTCTCTTCAATAGTTTATCAGACATCAAAAGTCTATCCAACTCTTGTGAGTTGTGATGAGTACCAGTGCTCTGAACGTTCTGCAGATGCAATAAATCTACGATTTTTTCGTTTAATTTTTGCAAATTAGATGTCTTTTCCTCCACTTCTTTCTTAAGGCTATTGTTCTCATTGACTATCCTTTGAATAGAACTCAAAAGAATCGCCGAATCCATGAAACCGATGCTCGAGAGTGACATTGAATTCATTTGAGGCGCCGAACAGTTCTTTATTTCGTTAACTTTTTCTGAAACCGAATCAATTTTGTCCATAATTTTAGTTAAATTCAATCGAATTTCTGTTTGAATGGAACGGCTCTCAACACTCAGGAGTGAGAGATTCGTTTCGAGAGATTGTGGCGTAAAATATGGGGAATATATCATCGAATTTGAAGCCATAGAAGTCACTGGAATTTGTGCACGATTTCCGAGATTTGTCTCACTTTCGGGACTCTTTTGAGAGGAATTACTATAAATTTGATTTTCATTCGATTGGATGCCATTCGAAGTGATGGAACTATTTCTTGGTTTTGGGTTTGGCTTCTGCTGAGGGCTCTCATCTTCTTTGGAATCTATTGAATCAAAAATCTCGGCCTTTGGTTCGGTTTTCATCGGAAGAATAGGCAGTCCTCCCATACGTGTGACTCGAGATATCATATCACTCTTTGTTTTCGATTGAATTTCGCTCTCTTTTGTCGATTCAGTTAATGAATTGGAATGTGATCTGCGGTCAGACTTTTTCTCTTTGAGGGAATCGCTTGAAATTTCTTCATTTGTTTGCGATTTGTATTCAGGTTTTGGTTGGACTCGGGTTTGGATTTTAATCAGTTCCAAATCAAAACCATATTTGCAGTCCTGACCTACCGGTGCGTTATCTAAGATACCGGACAAATGTTCGCTCAAATCAGGACTAAAAACAGCGAATCGTTTGCCACCAATTCTCATGCCTTTCAATATTTGAGACCATTTGCCGATCAATTTCACTCTAAACGGCTTTTTGGCCGAACTGTCGATATTTGCAAATAATTTGCCTAAAGTCTGGTTCTCTTCATAAACCCAACCCTTATATCTGAGTTCAATGTTGTCATTATCTTCTGCCATAACCGGACTGTTCTCATTACCGATCACTAAGTCTTGTGTCAAAATTTTTGCCTCTTTTTCGACACTTTTTGAAAATGTATTGAATTTACAAACAGTGAGTTGTCGACTGAAATTCAATTTTTCCTCTTCAGTATCGAACATAACGGACCAGTTCTGACGATTGTCGTCATAGAAACTGAAGTAATTGTTTGGTTGACACTACAAACAGACAGATATCACAAATATTTGACTTCAATGTAATCAATAATTAAAAACTTTATTTGACTCACAATTAGTTTGAATTTTTCGTTAATTGATGCGAAGGTTATGTGTTGTTGTTTACCGGTATATATAATTAGTTTATAGTTTCCGTTCTCGTGATTGCCGAGAAGGGCGGCTCCCAGTTTGCCCTGAGCTGTATATTTGCCATTTTCACTATCAATACAAACAAAAGATAAATATTTAGTTTTCAATAAATACAATCATTTCATACAATTTGAAGACATTGACGGCCGAGGCGTGGATTAGTGTCATCACAGAAGCGTTACTCACGTTATCACCGCTTGAATTGCCACCAATTTCTTGAAAAATGACAATAAAATTACTGAAATCTTAGATCAAATCAAGTGTTTACCGAATTTCTTGGGCTGTTTGGGTGCCGTGTATTTCAATGATCTGTTCGACGAATCGATGTCTAAATTGATTTCATTGCTCTCAAAAAGATTCGCCAGTTTTGAGCTCAAGATATAAAACAAATAAAGAGTTAAACAAATAAATCAAAACCAGAAAAAAATTTAAAAAATCAAAAATTGTACATAAAATAGATATAAATAGATTTGATTGTCTTCACACCTTATCTCTGGTCTTATATTGAAGTCTTCGTCGTCTTCTTCGTCTAAATTCAACATTTCTTAAAATTGTCACTAAATTTGATTCAAATTGAAACTAATTTATAGAAAAACAAAACAAAATAAACGATTGTTTTGAAGTGAAATCATTTAAAACACCCAAAAATTGACGTCATATCAGATGAAAACATTCAAAAAGTATACAAAACACATAAAATGTAATAAATGGTTGAAATTTCGATATATTTCTATTAGTATTAATACACTTTTGTACACTTTATCTGATTTTTCTACAATAAGTGCATTCATTCAAATAGTCTGTTACTGAATATGAGGCAAAAAAGTATACATTTTTTGAACCCTTCGATCATTTTTCGACAATATTTGGGACAAAACAATGAGAAGAACACAACTGAAGACAAAATACATTAAATGAACTCAAAGTCAAACAAAAACATAAACTCATAATAAGTGACATTCATTAGACTCTGTCTATTGTTTGGTAAACGAGTGTCTTCTCATTTATTAACCATTTTTTAGTTTTGTTGTTAGTCCTTCAGAAATGACTTAACATTTGTGACAAACAATAATGAAATCAAATCAAAGATAAATCGGATTTAAATTTATTTTATTATTAAATCAAAAAATCAAATCAATTGATGAAATAACGCGATGTCGGGCGCAATGAGTGGACAGTTATCTTCTGTCTTAACTTCGAGGCCTTTCCTTCTTTTCCTTATAGAGTGCAAGAAGTGAAACGTTGGCCACTTTCACGACTTTGAATCGGACGCCGGGAATGTCACCGACGGCGTGACCCTTACGACCGAAACCTGCGACCAATACCTCATCGTTTTCCTCAATGAAGTTAAGACATCCATCTCTGGGCACAAAAGCCGTAATCTTTTTGCCGTTTTTGATGAGTTGGACTCTAACGCACTTCCGAATAGCACTGTTAGGCTGTTTGGCCTCAACCCCAACCTTTTCCAGGACTATACCCTTTGCGTGAGACGCGCCTCCAAAAGGATTAGCCTTCCATCGGGTGCCTAAACAACACAACAAACAATAATTCAATTGTTTTTCAATATAAACAAAATGTATGGTAAGTGAGGTAAGAGTGAGGACATACCTAAATGAGCTTTCTTGAAGTCCTTGTCGTGCCAACGCTGTTCGCGTCTATGGTTTCTGTGTTTACGAGCGGTTCGCAGTCCCTTAGGTTTACCTTTAAATCAAATATTGAATCATTAAAATCATTTAATTTAATTATAATTAAGAAAAACAATTATATAACACGTGTTTGAAGTCTTACCCATTGCTATGTCTGACTGAAGAGGAAAAGGATATGAAAAACCATTCACTTCAGTCACTATTGTGTTTACAGCGCATGCGCTGTCGCCTTAACAACAACTGGATTCACATTTTTTGTAAACATTTGATTTTTGTTTGGATTTGACTTTAATTTTGTTTTAATTGAATTTAAATCAAATTTCAAACTAATTATGAATAATATTAACGATATTTGCGATCATTTGAAGTGTATTTCAAAATTTCTGACTAAATGTGATTCAAATGAGATTAATATCAATGAAATTGAAGAAAAAGTTTGTGTTTTGACCGAAAACGACATAAACTTCACTTATGTTTATCGTCTGATTCAATCAAATCTGAATCAATTGAAATCTGACCAAAATTTGTCCGAAGAGACCAAACTTTGGTTAAAATCATTGGATTTAATGATTCGATGCATTATTTTATTGAACTCTTTTGAAGACTTGGAACTGATTTCGAACCAAAACTTCTTCACAATTAAGTTATCTCTCATTAAATTGATTTCATTGACATTAATACCACATATAAGTCAACACTTCCAACAAATCCAATACCTGTTCCTTACAGTTGACAAACAATCGACGAATCTTTTGGACAATAAACTGCTTTCGCGACAATTGATCCACAATTTGACAAAAGTTTTTATACGTCTTTTGAATTCAAAATCAATTATATCTGGGATTCTGTTCGAAGACTGTTTCGCATCTCTTATGGCGTCTCTGATGACAGTCAGACACGAATCAGATTCAGAAGAGGAAAAGCAAATCCTAAGCCAAGAATTGTTTCAATTGATAAGTGATTCAAATCAAACGCTTGTAATAAGAAATCTTTTGTTGTTATCGCGATGTAAAGCAATCAAATGGTCTAATAATGAGATCTCGAGATGTCTTTCCCAATGTCTCGTCAGAAATGATGGACTCATTTCTCTCATTAATTCAGTTCTCGATTGCGATCAAACATCTGAACGACAGACGACTCTCGACCAGAGATTTCAAGCAATCGGTACAATAGTTGGAGCTCTCCCTCAGTTGTCCTGTTCTTTGAGACAATATTATGAATCTATTGGGGATCAGGTCTTAAGTTTGCTGACGAGTTCTCAACAAAATCACCACAAAATCGGTTCAATAATTGTCATGTCTTTGGAAAATAGGGATATAAGTCTAACTCAAGAGTTGATAATCGATAAGATATTGAATGTGTTTCTAATGCCTCAAAGAACTACTTCTCTGACAATCGATGGCGTAATTGAAATAATCCATAATTTGATTAATTGTCGATTCGATACAAAAAAGTTTATACCAATTATTTCCCATTTGTTTTACTGCAGAGTTATTATCGAAGAGTCGGTCTCTCATCTGAAGACATCACTAAATGAGATAATTATTGAAATTTTTAATTCAATCGAAGAAAGTGTTTACTTATTGGACAATATATTGTATAATAACTTTCGACTAATAAATTGTTTTGAATCTGAATTAAGCGATGGTGTGATTGGCATTAAATTCAAAGCATGTGGTGAGTCGTCAAACATTTCAGAACATGAGTTTAGTCTCAAACAAATCGATTCAATCGTTCAGATTGTCATCAAATTGTTGGAAAAATTGAGTGAAAGCTTTAAAATCGATTTATTTCTTATTCTAATGGAAAGAATGACATTCAATAAGCCGTCACTCCTTACCTGTTCTCTCATCGACTCGATTAATGAAAGCGTTTCACAAATTCTCTTCAATTATACGGAAAAGTCGATGAGATTTGTAACGAATACTTTTGAAAGAGTGGCCGAACAACAACACAATGAGTCAAACATCGGTTTAAACTCAGAACAAGTAGAAGAAGAACTTCTTTCTCAAGATTTAAATGATATGAAACACAATTCTCTTACAATTTGTTTACAAATATTACAGATTTTTATGAAAGAAAAGGAAAAACTAAAAGATAATGATATGAATCAATTGAAACAATTGTTGCCTTCTTTGGAACAATTCTCAACAAATGATTGCTTTGAAGAAAGTCTTCGCAAAACTGCAAAAGAGTTGAAAAACAAAATAGAATTATGTGAATACAGTCATGACTTTTGTCACAATAATAGCGAAGATAATAATGAATTCGAGTCAGCGATGACTCAACTCAACGATAATTTAATGCCAGTCAGAGCTCACGCTTTGATTCGTTTAAAGCAATTGATTTATTCCAAAGACAAACATCTTTTGCAAAATAAAACACAACTCTTAAACGCATTGAAGGTTTGAATCAGTTTTTGATACTTAGTTTGAAATTATTTCATTGTTTTATCTTTGATTTTAGTCATGTCTTAATGACAGCGAGTCTTACATCTATTTGTCTGCAGTCAACACACTGTCGACTCTTTCCATTTTATGCACAGAAGATGTTCTTCCAATTTTGATACAGGAATTTGTTGACAGTCAGCGCACAGTTGAGGAACGGCTCAAAGTCGGCGAAGTATTGGTTCGATTATCGAAATCAATCGGAGATTTTGGTCACCACTACTCAAAACAATATATGAATTGTTTTTTGAGTGGAGTCAAGTCCACTGAACCGGCTATTCGTATATCAAGTCTTTCAAATTTGGGACAATTTTGCGCTTCTTTAAGGTTTGCATTAAAGCCATTCGTTGTGGAACTGATGTCTTGTGTGGAGGCACTCCTCAAAACTGATGATAGCATTGAAGTAAAGCGATCTTCGGTTATGTTTTTGCACCTAATGTTGAAAGGGATCGATAGGGATGTCATCGAAGCTGTTGAACAACATTTAAAAGATATTTACAGACTTTTGCGTCAAATCTATTCGACGACAATCGACGATATCCTTCAACTTCACTGTCAATTAGCCATCGAAGAGATCGACAGAATTGCAAAACAATTGTTTACTCCAAACAATGATTTAATCAAAAATATCAAAATTCTTAGCCTTTAATCGAATTAATATTTATTTAAATCTAAATTAAATACAATTTTATTAAAATATTTTATAAATCACTTCTTCTTTTCGGTGACTTTTGGAATAGATTTTGTTTGACTCTCGCTTTGATTGAAACTTCTAATGAGTACAAAAGTGGCGCAAAATATGATAATTATTATACAAATTAGTATTAATATTGAATAGAAGAGGAGATAAACGACTCCGGGATTGATTTCACCACAAATGGCATTTAGACCATCGTATAAGTCTTTGTCGATTCGGCGACAGTCGGCTATACTTATCAATGTATTGATAAGATTTGTATACGAATCCAACTCATTGTTGATACCCTCCAAACTCTTGACAACTTTATCCTTTATATTTGAAGGACAGGTAATATTCATATCGTTGGGGACGTCCAAAACCGGTATAATCTTATTGATAGTCTTGAAGAGAGTAAGGCCTACATTGGCTGCGCCTTCAGTTATGGTGCAATAGGTGTCAAACAATTTCTTAAGAACTGAAAACACTTTATTGTAATTCTCTCTCAAACTGATGATTCCTTTTTCGGCACTTTTCAAAAGTTTAAGCAAAGGTTTGTCATCGAGAGGACACTCCACTACGAATTGGTAAAGAATGTCTGCTCCGAGTTCTTGTTTTATGAATGGTTTGACGTCGAGACAGAAATCTGATACAAAGATTGTTCCGCTCAATGATACGGACATAAGAATTGCGCTCAGAATAAACCCAATTAAGGCTAAGATTATGAGAATTCCCAACAAATAGCTATTGAATGCGGCGAAAGAAAAGGCGAGTCCCAGTCCGGTCAGAATAAGCACAAGAATCAAAGCACATCCGCAGCTCAGATTTCCATATATTTCAATGTCTTCTGGAATCCATTCGATGTCTATTCGCGACAAATTGATGAAAGGAATGTTAGCCCTTATTATATCATCACTGGCTTCAGACGCAAAGCTGACCATTGATTCCATAATATCAATGATTTTTGTAAAAAGACTCGGAACTATTCCAAGAGAATTGATGTCTTCTTTGAGGTTCTCAAGCAATCCATTGATTTTGGGTCCAAATGAGAAGTCGACGGCATCGACGTTATCTTTTACTGTTTTAAAAAACTTGATCCCATCTATCGATGAGTTGTGGACAGTATTCAAACCGTTGTAAACATTGAAAACCCCATAAAATCCAATGAAGAAACTGAGGCCACAAATCAATGCTAAAGAAAACAAAACTATTTTCCAACCGATGGCGACGTCTGACAAATAGATTGATTAGTAATTTATTCTAAAAGAGAATAACTCTGGACTCACTCTGGATTTGTACCTCTTTCTTATTGGTCAAGGTTTCAATTAAATGGATATTTTTTTCATCACTTTTATTGACATCTTTGCCTTTAATCGGATTTCGTATTCGAACCAAAAATATGAAAATTATATAAATTAAGAGAAGAATAAGACATAAGAATAACATGAAGACAGAGAAGACAATAATCGAAGTGATGTATCCGTTTCTGTTTGAAATATCAAACATTGAGTTTTCTATTGGTATGAAACTGAACCGAATGTGAGGCCAATTGTGGAACCATTTGGCGATTCCAATCATTGCATATTCTTTGCCGTTTTCAATGCCGGCCCCATGTCTTTGACAAATTTCCATTTTATTATCACTTTTAGAATCAATATTGAAATCAATTTAAAGATTAGTCTTTATTTGAATAATTGTTAGCCAAAGCTCTCGCGAGACTTGCTTTCAATGTTTGATAGTTTGAATAAATCTCTAAATATTTTTTTTAAAGATTTGTCTGAAATATTTGGATCAGATTCGAGAAAAATCTAAAATGGGTTCAAAAGAGGAATTGAGTGAACGCAGTAGTGATCCGGTTATAGAAACAAATGATCCCCTGAAGACTGACCCCCAGTTGAAAATATATAAGAAGATTGTCAGTCATTGCTGTCTTGTGATCACAATATTAGGTAAGACTTCATTCAAAAGGTACTCATTTTTTAATTTAAATTGTGTTTAGCCTTTCAGTACGTTTTGCTCGGAATTTGCGCAATTGTCCTTAGTTATAAAGATAAAGGACATTTAATCGCATTCGCTGCAATTTCGGGATTGCAATTGGTTTGTGCGCCGCTCGGGTGGTATGGAATCAAATCAGGAAATCGTTTATTTCTAACCATTTTAGCGGTGGTTAACGTTATTTGGATTATTGCGGCAATAATTATGTTATTAGTGTATTGGCTAATCAGTAATTCAATTAAATACTTCTCTATCCTGTGTCTGAGTAATGCAATTATTATTTAACCAATAGTTGGGGGCGAGTCGTTCAGAGGGGAGATCGCTCTACATGTCGGCGCTTTTGTCTTTATTGTAACCGCTTTTGTCTTAGCGGTGACCACATATTTATTGATGAAGAGACTCGATATGGTTAACATAACTATTGATAAACCAAAGATCAAACTCTCTCCAGAAGGAAAGGCATCCAAAAAATGATTCCGTTTATTATAATCTCTATTTTTATTGAATTCTTAAAATATTTTATAGAATTTAATTCAAATCGTTTCAAAGGAATATTTAATTTAAAATATTTAAAAATTTGTCAATAAATTACATTTTTCTCTCTTTTTGCTGATTATCTCAATTCAAGTGCTTTTTATTTGCATTTAAATACAATTAAAAACTTAATTTCAAAGAAATCTCATTTAAAAGAAATTTTTAAAGAAGTTATTATAATCTTATAAACTTGATAATATCTTTATCAAGATCATATAAGTTCAAAACTCGTCAAATGCTCAACAGATGTCTACGCTTTGAGTGTAGTAGCAATTAATGACTTCAATCCTCCCCTCTTTTTCCCCCATATTATGCTGAGAATTGACGACTGATTGGACCAATGATTGGTCGATACGAGTGTTTGTAAACATTCGTCATATGTTTTGATCCGTCATTTAATTGACTCTTTTTTTATTTTATTTTCAAATAAATGAATGAATTAATAATCAATTGATTTAATTCCAGTTTTATATCAATATATTTAAAAACAAAATTAAATTCAGACTTCAATTCATAGAAATATATTTCTCTTTAATAAATAATTTTTTGATTAATTATTTAATTGATTTGAAAATCGTTTTAATCGAGAAATTGTTTAAACATTTTGTCTTCAAATGAGAAGAAATGCTTCCAAACGACAAACGATTAGAGATTAACGAAAAACAAATAAAATTCAATAAATTTAATGATTTGTTTATATCAAAGAAGAGGAGAATCAATGACAGCGAGAATCTAATGGACGTAAAGGAGTCGATAATCACAACCTTTTCTCAGTTATATTTGTCGCCGAAGTTCAGCGATATATCAATAGTGGTGGAGAACGAGACAATCGCTTGTCATAAGTCATTGCTCTGCACTCAATCAGATTTCTTCGGACGACTCTTAGACTCACAAATGATTGAATCAAATGAATCCCAAATTGAACTCAAAGAAACTGATCCCCAATTGTTTAAACTTCTTCTCAAATTGACTTATTTCGGTGAAATTGATTTACAAGAGTTGTCTCCAAACGATATGATCAAACTCTTTGGTAAGTCTTCTCTCTATGTCTTCAATATATTGATTGGTTTCTCTCTTTTTAAGTATTGATCAAAAGATATCAATTCGTTGCCTTCGAAGGACCTCTTCTCACGAAAATCAAGTCTTTTATAAATGAGTCGAATGTGTGGCAAATGTTCGACACTTCCATTGAAATACATTCTACCGATTGTCTCGACATTTGTCTCAATTATTTGGATGAATGCAATGACTACTCCCTATTCCAGAGCCAACACTTCTTCGAGATATCATTTGAATCATTGCAGACATTATTGTCTCGGAATGAACTCTCGATTCCAGAAATACATTTATTTTCAGCGACCGCTCAGTGGCTCGAAGTCAACAAAGAGTTATCTGAAGAGAGTCGACAACAAGTGATTAAATGTCTTCGTCTGACTCTCATTGAATACGAAGATCTCATGAATATTGTCTCCAAAAGTGGTTTAGTCTCTCAACAACTCTTATGGCAAACATTTGAAGACAAAGCAATGATTAAGAATTGGGGCGAAGACTCAAAACAGTTGAAAAACAGGGCTTTTCTCGTCGAAAGAAAAGATATTTGTTCCGATGAATTCAAATTTCAAGTAATTGAGGGAACCGTCGGACAAAAGTCATCCCAAAAAGAGTCGAAACAAATTGTAATCAAATTTGGATTTCCTTTTAATATAAATAATATCGAAATGAAATTATCGGACAAAAGAGGCGATCGTTTCTCTTATAGAATCCAATACTCAGTGGAAGGACTCAATTGGGAAACACTTTACGATTACACAAACTATACGACAGCCAATAGTCAGAGTCTATTCTTCAATTCAATTGTTGCCCAACAGTTCCGCATCTGTGGTACACATCAGCTCCGAATGGATGCAAATACCAAAAAACCTTTCGATTCTATTGAATCGTTTTCTTGTCTTTTCGATAAATATCAACACAAAGTCGAACGCATTGACGGACTTTTGTCGAACACCTTTTGGATCAGAAGATCTGTTCAGCAGAGAGTATATCACGACACCAATAATCTAATCCCTGACCAAAATGGCGAAAGTGTTAAATACTACACCCGTTTGTTGTCATCAAATAAACCAATTATTGTGGCTTTGGATCAGCCGGTGATGATTGACTCATTCCAGTTCCAGTTGTGGGACAGGGATGAGAGGGCTTACAGTTATGTGGTTGAAGTGAAAGACGGCAACGATTGGGTCAAACTCTCGGACAAATCACTGGAGAAATGCCGTTCACTACAAACTATAACATTCAGCCGAAGACCAATCAGTTTAGTCAGAGTTCGTGGAATCAAAATATATTTGGTTGACTGCAATGAGTTTCGAATAATTAAATTCCATTTTCCTAAGAATTGATCGCTTTTTCAATGTTTTCTTACTTTTATTATAAAACAAAAACAGTTCTCTTGTTTTAACTCAAAATACTTTTTATTAATCATTAATTTTATAATTCATTTAAAGTTTGTCTCAAATTTTATTTTAAATTATCGATAAATACGATCAATAAATGTCTTCTAAATACATATATATATTAATCAAACTTTAGGTAAAATTAATTAAAACTCTCATAAGTTCTACAAAAATAAAAGTCAGGGTTTAGTTCACAAAAGTAGTGCCGTTAGAGTTAGGGGAGGAAGGGTTGGGAGGGTTCTGTATAATCGATACTATGCTCTGCCGTACTTCAAATAGTTTGTAGACATCTCTGTCTGTTCCACGAATTATCACCACTTTGTTGGTTGGGATGAGACCTGGTTTCATAAGGATGTGAACTCCGAACTCTTCGCCCATCCGTTCCAAATGTCGGCCAAATTTCTCCAAAATGTTGCTCTGAATGGGGTTTACATCGAAATTCACTTCAACCACAAACCGGTCACTGATTTCGGTTCGGGCGCTACTGATTGACGGGTAATTGACGCCAACTATCGATACGTTTGATATCTGATTAGTCGGTGACTTCTGGACAGATATCTGAGTCAAAGTCTTTGCAGCGATCGGTTCCAACACCGAATACGTTCGGCCAATAATTGTCGGCTGATTAGAGGGGACGTCGATTTTGGTCTGAATGTTGGCATAAATTGTCCCAAAATTGGCTTTAATGAATTGAGTCAATTCTTCGATCCCTTTCCTTAACTTTTCCTCATTTTTACGATTCGTTCGAATATATATCGAGATGTGGTTCGAAGGGGTTGGCTGAACGACTGGGGACTGGACTGGAACCACACATATCGCCATTTCGTACTTCTTCTGAATGTCGTGCAAAGGCTGTGCGTTTGGGTCCAAAACCATTGACGGAAGGTTTGGGTTCAGCTTCAGATCAAACCAAACAGTAATCGGAATTAATTGCCGGATCTCCAGATATGCGTCGAGAACGCCATCCGGAGGACCAGTGATGGAAACCTGAGTCGTGTCTATAGTTGTGGCGAAATTTGACGACAAATTCAAATTGATTTTACACTTCTTTTCGATCAAAATTCGGTTCATCTCTTTGTTGGCTTCGTTTTGGAGATAAAATCGATTTTCGGCTGAAATGTCGGCCAAAAGAGTCACAGAATCCTTGAAATCTGCAAAACAATTCATAAGACAATTGAATACAAAAAAAAATCTTACTTTGAGTGAAAGGCATGTTATTAGCGATGTATTGGTTGGCGGAGTCCCACAATGAGTTCGCCGTCGATTGGATTTGTTGTGGATTCAAATTTCTCAAAATGTTTCGGGGAATTGAGTTCAAGACATATGGACTGACATTAAGATTCCAGAGTTTATCCATTTTCTGGTTTAAAAAACTAATTATCTATTCTTTCGTCGCTCTGAATATCAAATGAACTGAATTTTGAATTTCTCTTTAAATACTTTAAGTACTTATAATTTTATAGAAATGAGTGCAAATTTGAATCACGTCTAATGACATATTGATATATTGAGATATAATACTAAAGATTCAATACTATGTAATTCAATAGCAGTTCAACAGTTAAATAAAACTCTCAGTCAGAGTGTGATTATTAAGTTAACTGTTAATGCATTTATTCATTATATTCCAGATATTAATAGGAATTGTTGATATTTGTTCAATAGTTCAAAAGTAATAAAAGCAAAGTTTCATTACTATACGGTTTGATGGAAATGCGATGGCATTCCTTCAATGGTTGATAAAAGTATCGACTAATGACTGATATAAAAACTTTTACGAATTTCGAACAAAAAATAGGATTATTTCAAATAATTTGAAACTATTTTTCATTTTATAATATTTCCATCGCTTTAAAAGTCAATCGCTTTCATAATCGCTCTCATCTTTAGTCAGAATTCCGATTCTCTTCCCAATAAACCTAATCTTTTTAGTGACCTCTTCTTTAACCAAATTGAAGGACATGGCTATCAAAGCCATTCCAAATAGCAAATAGAGGGCACAAATACCAAGAATAGTTTGAGCGTCTTCTCGCGAAAGGAGATCAGTTCCGGGCACTAAATCGCCGAAACCAATAGTAGTTAGAGTGACAAATGAAAAATAGGAGGCGTCTAAAAATGTCCACTTCTCCAAAAACTGAAAGAGAAAGCCTCCGCCGCAGATATACCCCACCACTAATGCAATGCAGAGAGCGATCGGAACGTTAGGTATGTCTTGGATTTGAGAATCGATTTCAAAACTTTCTTCACTCGAATAACCCTTTCCATCGACTGTTCGATGAGAGACAACATTATGAAAACCTATTGAATTACTTATTGGCTGAGCTATTGTCGGTTCCGTCAAATGGTTTGACTCATAATTTGGCGCTAAACCCATACTTCGAGGCAATGTAGAGAAGGGCCTATTGAGGTAAGTGCCAAATGTTTTGGCAGTCGGTTCAGGAAAGTCTTCCAAAGGGTTGGTTTCCAGGGCATACATATTGCAGATTACAGGAACAGAACCAAAATCTCTTTCACTAATACTTCTATGAGACTGTCTATTGGCTATCGTTCGGGGCATCGATTTAAACCGCGATTGAGTTGGGGTTGAGCTCACACTTGGATCGGTAGTTGGCATTGTTTGCAACGCTATCTGTTCCACTCGTCTCTGTTTTCTTCGACGTCGTCTTTGTTGGCGATGTTTTCGAGATTTTTTTGGATCAACGCATAAAATACAACAGACTTTCCAATAAAGAAATTTAAAAGAGTTGGCCATCGCGTCACCAATATTGGAGAGGAACAGAAGCATTAGTGGAATGCCTACAATTGCATAGAGAATAGTCACTAGTTTTCCAATTCTGTAAAAATCAAATTCAGAGACAAAAATGAAACAAAGGTTTTGCTATAAATAAGTTTTGGCTTTACTTCATATTTATCTTTTGTTTTGTTAATTTAGTCGAAGAAATGTTTCTTTTGATTCATTTTCTGACTTTAATTACCATTAATTCATTTCAATTGACGTTTATATGCATTGAGTTATTAATTTGTTTTTCATTGAATAAAACATTTTGACTCAGAGTTTACACATTTTTCAAATTGTTTCGATTCTTTGAATTTTTCCGTTTCACAATTTTTTCGCTTTTGAGTAAATTTTTTCAAAAGTCATCATTTCTTTTGGCGATAAATAAGTGAAAACTACAAAATAAGTAAAAAAACTAATGAATACTTAGTCTTAGGGGCGATATTTCCATATCCTATGGTTGTTATCACTATAATAGAGTAAAGTAATGCTCCGAAGAAATTCCATTGAAGAGAGTTCTCGTTTGTGTCGTCTTTTCCTAAAAATTAGGAACAATTCAATTGATTAATGGACCGGAAACAACCAAGATAATAATATGTGAACAAGCAATCTATCATTCTCTTATATTAAGCAAACATTTAATTTGGAAACATTTCAATATTTTAAGTGAATCTTCTTAATACTCATTATTCATATCATATTATAATCTTTAAAAAGTGTGAAGTCTTTGAAGCGATCAGAAACTGAAAGTTTGAGGACAGGACTCATTTGATTGTTTCGATTGTCATCCAAACAGAACCCTCTCCGACACCTATTTTTGAAACACTATTTCGAGAATTTCAACAAATGATTACAAATAGAGAACAGGTTTTTGTTTAATGTTTAAGTAATATATCGATTAAACTTCTGTTGAAAATTAAATTACGAAAAATCAAATCTCAAATCAAGATCTCATCAATTTTTAAACAATTTAATCACATCAACTCAAATGTGATTCTTTGAAATAGTTTATTTTTGAAACACCTTGATCAAATATGCAGGATCAATATGCAGTATGCAATAAACAGTATATCAATTGAATTAATAATTATAAATCATTATAATAGAGTAGACATACCGTCATATCCATTGTATTTGAAGGCAATAACTAATGATTTTTCTAACTTTTCCAACTCTTTGCCCACATTTTCAGTCCATTCCTTTTGTTTGAGAACAGAACTGTTTTGAGTGATTGACCAAAGTTTGTCTGCGAAGGAAAACCTCTCATCAATGACAAGTTGTCGGTGTTTTAGTTCATTTGGGGCCTCAAGTGCTCGAAAGGTGAAGGCGCCGACTATTGAATAGCCAAAGACGAGAGCACAGTGTCCGATATGGGAACAGACAAATGTAGTTATTCTCCGACAATAGTAACAACATTTGGCGAACCGCGACGAGTGTCGAGTGCTTAAAGTCATTAGAAATTAGAATTTATTTCGATTTCATTCTAAAAGTAATTTTTTCGGATAAAAGTCACTTAAACTTTGATTTGTTGAGAGAGTTGAGAGAGTTGTGAGACTTATCCAAACTTTTTATTGTTTTCTTCCCAAACAACTCAAAGAAGAGAAGTGACGGCTCTATAAAAACTGTTAAATCAATTAACGCTAAGAATAGAAAATAGAGTACATCTCTCAATGTTTGAAAGATGTGCGTCATTCGAAAGAAGACTAATCTAGTGAAGTGAGAAATTATTTTATAATTTATCATCTCGAAATAGAAATTCTATCATCAAATTCATATCAATCTTTTGCATTGTTAATTTTATTTGGAAATTTTTTACCCATTTAAACTTGTACATTAAATTAATTAATCAGATGGAAAAACAAACCAGCTAACAGAATCTCTCTCTCTCTCTCTCTCTCTCTCTCTCTCTCTCTCTTTCACTGCACACGAGATGTCATTCTCTTAGTCAACACATGACTGACTAAACACATGTTTTTCTGTTTGTAAACAAAAGTTATTCAAACTTTGAATGAAAACAATGTTTGGCTTTAAATTGATTTCGTGTTTGAAATTTGGTTTAAATTTTAATATAAATAATTTGAAAGCAATTAAATGTTTCCGATTATATTCTCAATCAATTGAATCTACGAAACAATCGCTTGATATTAAAGTTGATAAAATCAATATAAAAAACGCTTTGATGTCAAAACCAAGCGATAAATTGGTCTCTATTTCGGTAATAATGTCTTTGATTTAACCATTGATTGATTGGATATATATCTTAAGGGTTGGATCAAATCGACGCGTAAACAGAAACCATTATTTCTTCACATAAATGACGGATCAGTTGATCGACACATTCAGGTTGTTATCGATGAAGAAGTGGTCAAATCGTAAGATAATTGCAAAGAAAGTCAAAAAATATTTTATAAAAACTTTGATCTCAAGTCCGACCAAAAGCCTATATAACGGATGTTGTGTTCAATGCATTGGCCGACTGGTGGCCAGTCCTGGAAGACAGCAATCGGTTGAACTGATTTGTGATTCAATTGAATTGATCGGTGAATGCGATCCAGAGGTGTATCCCTTCGCTCAAAGAACCAGATCCTACAAAATGCCTTATTTTAGGGAATACTTACACTTAAGGATCAGAAACCAATTGTTCGGATCGATGGCCAGAATTAGAAGCGAAGCAATGAATTCAATCCATATTTTTATGAAACAAAACGACTTCATTAATGTGACGACACCTCTCATCACATCTAATGATTGTGAAGGAGGCGGACATGTCTTCAAAATTCAGGTTTCAATAAAGGAATGACTCTTTTGTTTAATTGATTTTTACGATTACTTCAGTCCCCATATTGTTCGCAAGAAGAGTCATATTTCTCAAAACAGGCATTCCTTACAGTTTCAGCACAACTTCATTTGGAGGCAATGCTTGGGTCTGTCGGCTCTCAATAAATCAATGAATGGCTAATATTGTTGTATATATTTAGAGGTCTGTCCCGAGTCTATACCCTTAGTCAGTGTTTTAGAGCCGAAAGAGCCAATTCTCGAAAGCATTTGAGCGAATTCCTTATGTTTGAGGCCGAAGAGGCTTTCGTCGATTCTTTGGATCAAATCATGGATAGAGTCGAAAGTATTTGTAAATTCGTTGCGTATTATATAAGACATAACTGCGAACAAGATTTAAGTCATGTCCTCAAAGATACTAATTATAAATATTTGGACAAAATATCGAATTCAAAATATATCAGGTCTTCAATCATTTGTTTATAATTTTAAACAAAATTATAATTATTTTGAATGAATCCAAACCCAGAATGACATACGAAGAAGCGCTTCGAGTCCTTCAAAACTCACAAAAGTTTCCAAAACTAGAATTCGGGCAAAACTTAAACGCAGAACAGGAGAGGGTTTTAGTTGAATGTATGGACAATATTCCAGTGTTTGTGACGCACTTCCCCTCAGATGTCAAACCATTTTATATGAAGAGATTGAATGAAAAGGTATTAAAAATTTATACCCTTTTAAGTCAATTCAATCAATTTTTTTTCTAAAGGCCTTATGTTTTGATTTACTTTCGCCCGTTTCGGGAGAAATATGTGGAGGAAGTGTTCGCGAAGACTCTCTTCAAGAACTAGAGAACAGAATAACTCAAATGAAATCAGACGATAGTCTTAATTGGTATTAAAAACATCAAAATTTAAACTGAGTTCTGATTTCTTATCGATTTTAAAGGTATTTAGATTTGAGAAGATTTGGGAATCAAACTCACGGAGGGTTTGGTATCGGTTTTGATCGACTCATTCAAACAATTACTGGAATTCAAAATATTAGAGATGTCTCTCCTTTTCCTCGATATTGGCATAAATGCGATCTTTAATCACTTTTTATTGATTTAAAAAAAATTGAATTTAAATAAAAGAGTACTAAATATCTGTCGAATAATTTTAAATAACCAAGATTCTTTTTATCATTCACTTATATATAATGTATATAATATTTTCGAATATTTGTTGAATTCATCAAAAATTTAAATAATTTGATGAAAAGACATATCCGTTAAAAAACTATTGGAATTGTTGAAAGATTTTTTAGAAAACGGAAAAGTATTTGAGTTTTTGTGTGAAATCAATCTTTAATCTAAAAATTTTGAGGAAATCAAAGAATCGATTGTCGCTAACATTCGAGTATTTAAACAAAAAAATTATTAACTGAATCATACAAACAATGAATATGAGATCTACAAAATTAATGTTCTTGGTTGTTCTCTCAATTATAGTGGTGACGAATGCTCAGCGTAAGTCTCAAGTGTTTCATAAGTTAGAAATGAGTCTATAATATTGCTTTCAGTTTGTGGTCGAGGCGGCCGTTTTGCACAGTGTGGGAGCGCTTGCGAACCAAACTGTCGTACGTTAGGTCGACGCCAAACCTTTTGCACCTATCAATGCGTTCCCGGCTGTACCTGTTCTCGTGGTTTCACTCGAAGATCTCCAAATCCAAATTCTCAATGCATTCCAATCAGCAACTGTCCCAGAATTGGCTGAAAACTACAAATAATAATAAGAATCTAATAATGATTTTAAATGAATGGGAAATCAATTTTTTTGTCAATCCTTTTTCCGATTCATATAATTATCAATAAAAAGCTGTAATTTTTGTCTAAAATTTTTAATAAATTTTTTAAATTTCTGAAAAACGATTTCCTTATTTATCAATCGAAAGGAAGTAAAGGATTATTTGTTTGATATAAAAGTGGAAAACAATATATTTTTGTCATAATCCCAAAAATGAAATCCCAAGCCATAATTATCTTGGTAATACTTTCTCTAACTGTAATGGCTTATGCCAGAAGTCAACCATGTAAGCTAAAATTTCTACTTGGTTTCTACTTATTCTGTCGATTTTTTATTTTCGCATAATCTAGATCAATTAGAATCTAGAAATTGATTATCTTGATAATTTATCAAAAATTATTCAGACTGTGGCCGACATGAGCACCACCAGCGGTGTGGAAGTGGTAGGTGTGCGCCCACCTGTCGACACCGAAATGGTCCTTGCGCTTTGGCCTGTATTCCTGGCTGTGAATGCATTAAAGGCTATATCCGACGAAACTCTTATTCCGATGAATGCGTTCCCATTTCCAGTTGTCGCACATTTGGATGATTTCAAAGATTAAACACTTTTATAGATTTGAACAAAACTTACCTTTTAATGATGATCTAGCTATGATCATGCATGATCATAGCATGATTTAGCATGATCATTTTCATGAATAAAGTGCATTAAATCAAAGTTTACTTAATTTCTTTTAATTCAAAATTAATTGATTGAAATTGCAATAATCGATCAAGGTTAAATATAATTTGAATGACAGAGAAGCATCAAGATTAGCTCAAAACAAGTCTAAAATATTAAAATTATAAGTTATATAAGTTTTGCATCAGTTCGGGAAAGGGCTGAAAAAGGGAAGGACTGCGACTGTCTCTTCCAATTTGGGTCTTATTGTATGCAAATTCATTTGAAAACCAAAATAAATAAAATACTGACTCTTTTTGAACCAAAGATGAGTTTCAAACGAATTGTCAAAATATTATCATTTATTGCAATCATATCATTGATTGAATCGTATGTCTGTCCGGACAGGACTTCCAAATGTAGAGATGGTTTGTAATTGAATTTGTCTTTTCTATCAAAAAATTTAATTAAAATCAATTTTCATATTAAGGTTTTACTTGTTGTAAGTCGTCATCGGAAGAGTATGTCTGTTGTCCACTAGAATCAGGTCAAATAAAAATTTAAGTTATAATTATTTTAATCAATTGTTGTAATGACAGCCGAGTGTTGTTCTGATGGTCTTCACTGCTGTCCAAATGGAACCAAATGTGACCAAAAAAATGGTTCGTGTCTTCGGATAAGTGTTGGACAGGAAACGATTCCTTTGAAGCCCTCCTCAACTGAGTTATGTCCCGATAAGAACCAAACCTGTCCTCAGTTTGAGACCTGTTGTAAAGAGAAAACGGGTGGTTATGGCTGTTGTCCATACAATTTAGGTTCGGATCAAAAATATCGATTCATTTTTCTATCATTTTTATGTCTTTCAGCCGTTTGTTGTAAAGATCTTCTGCACTGCTGTCCACACGGGACCAGATGTGACGTTACTCACCAACAGTGTGTCCGTCCTTCTGGACATACAGAAGATAATGAAGTCCTTCATTATTACAAAACAATGCGTTTAATAGGATTTGAAGCTCAAAACTTGACGCGAACCGTATGTTTCGGCAGTGAAAGTGTGTGTCCGGACGGCAATACTTGTTGTAAGATAAGTGACAGTGAGTGGGGATGTTGTCCTCTGAAAGACGCCGTCTGTTGTCAAGATATGATCCATTGCTGTCCAAACGGACATAAATGTACACAAAGTGGTTGTCAGTCGTTATGATAGAAAACAATACTTTAATTTATTTGAAAAAAATATAACAATTTTTTAATATATTTGAATATCAGATGAAAAGACTATAGATTTTGAGTCAATTTAAGAAAAATAGCCAAACATTTGATAAGAATAGAGAATTGACTGACTATTGAAAGAGAAGTCAGTTTTTTAAATCGATTTCGACAAAAGTCTTTTCGATTGGATTAGAGTTTCTGTCATTAAATGAGTTGCCATTTGTGTCAACTCTGACACCACTTTCTTTATTGTCGTCATCAGAGTTGATAAATGCCTGAGTCTTCTCAAGTGAACTCTCACTTGCGGTCAGTGACGATGAGGACAGACCTAATGGAGATCTGGAGGCGAGGGATGTATTTGGCGAATGAAGACTAGCCATCGCTTGTGTCTCACCGATTGATAATTTGTTTAGATCTAAGTCTAAATGTGGCACTTCTTCGGGTAATTCATATTTTTCTGTAAAATATTATAATTAATGAATTAATGACTGAATTATGAATTAAATACAATTTGATTACCGATAAACACTTTATTTTCCGCTTCAGAGTCGGCCCCGACTCCGGGCTCTCTCTTCAAAGATTTGGCCAAAAGTTGCGCTCGTTTTTCATGAATTTCTTCGGAGATCTGTTCCAAGTCTTTAAGTGTCTTCGAATACATCTGTTTTGCATCAAATATAACACTATTTAAGGCTTCGATTTGTTGTTTAATTGAATTGAGTTCTGTTTGAACTTTTGCCGACTCCTCATAATATGGTCTAAATTTAAGATAATTATCATTAGATTTGTTTTCAAATGAAAAAAATTGAGTTTAAATTACTTCGACTTTTTTATGGCACTTCTCGACTGCTTCTCAAGAATCGAAAGACGTTTTTGTTCGTCAAAATAGTTCTGAATAGAGATGTGGTGTTCGTATTGACTCTCATTCTTCAAGTTCTTCGCTTCCATGAACTGTCAATCAATTGGATCAACAAATGAGTTATTTTAGAGGAGAGGAGGGAAAGGGATAATACAATACCTTAGTGTTCGCCTGATTGAGGATTTCCTGCCAAAACGAGTCAAAGTCTGAGTCATTGCTTTTCTTTACCGCAAACTTGTGTTCGGCGATAGTTATCGTCTCTTTTGACTGTGAGTGAAGTTCCGCAGACCTCTCGAATGACTGGACAGCCATTTGGCACTTCTGCTGAAGTTCAGTCACTCGGGAGCGGCACTCGTGATAAGGCCGCGACTCAGACACACATTTACCCAATTTTTGGGACAATTTTCTCAATTTTATTGTCCTTTCATTCAATGTATTGCGGAATAAGGCGTTCAGTTCCTGAAGAATGTGTCAAAAAAGATATCAATTAAATTGAAATTAAATGAAAACAAAATCAAACCTCAAATTGTTTTTCAAGTTTATTGATATTATCCGTACATTCATTGAGTTCTTCCAATTTGTCTCTAATTCTTGGATCCAATTGTTCCTCATTTTGCGAATCATATAACTCTTCGTCGTCTTCCTCGACATCCGAAGACATCGCAATCAATGGCAACAAATCTGATAATTAATTACAACAAAAATGGATTCATTTCTTGCGAAACATTAAACCAAAAGTTAAGTCAAAAGCAATGACTCAATCGTTTCGTCTTTTGATGTCATTTAATGACACAAAATATGACATAAAAATGAGTCAAATATCAAATCAAATCAAATCATTAAAAACTGCTTTTAATAACTCAATTGAATATTCATTAAATTAAATGCTATTTATATTTGAAACGCTTTCGAGACTTTAAAACCTGTTTTTCGGCACAAAAACAGATTTTTATTGATTTGTTGTTTTCCTTAATGTCTTCTCCAATAGAACTGAAACTCAATTCAAGTTTTGTTTTGTTATTTGACTTTCAGTCACTCAAAGGCAAACACTTTTCGCCCTTTAAATTGCATTCAACTCTCTATTCATTTTTCTCTCATTTCAATGAATTACTTAAATAATTGTCGATTTCCTCTACATTTAACGTAATTATCAATTAATTAATTAAGGAATGGGAGGGTCTTTGAACTCAACTACTTTTGTCCTTCAATTTAATGTTTAAAAATTTAGTTGACGTAAAGTCATCCAAATATGACATTCAATTAAAAATGATCTCACTTACAATTTGCTTGTTATTTGATAAGTTACTTAAGTTACTCAATTGAGAGAGCTACTTATCATGAGTAATCAATGTTTAATTATACCTGAACACAATTGGAACACATTCACAGAATATTTGTCAAGTTGAGCAAGTTCTTTTCTAAGTACATCAATTCGAACACATTTATATACCTATTATTTGACCACTTATTGAAAAGATAATAAGATAATAAAAACTCAATTTTAATGATTTTATCTGAAATTCAACTTTTTATGTACAATATTTGCCTTAAAAGTTAAGATGACTTTTCCCTAAACTGAATGACTTTTAGTTAGGGATTAAAATCATTCAACTTTTGGCTAAAAATAATTTTTTTAATGAATGCGAAAACAAACACAAAAGTCACGAATGAATTTCAAAATTTGAACTTTTATTAGTATTCAGTCATATGTTTATCCATTCATTGATTTTACCATTAATTTGAAGATAAATAAAGACTTTTGTATCACTTTCTATATTAAGTCTACTCTTAAATAATCCATAGATTTATATCTAAATATTTGATCATATAATCGATTAATTAGACGTTTATATGATTTTAAATATAATTTTAGTAAAAAAAACAAATAATAAAGAAATTTAAACATAATTCTCAGACAAAGACATAAAAATCCAAAAACTAAACCAAATATCAAAACAAATTTCAGTCAATTATTGATAACAACGATAACATAGCTATCGATCGCTTCGGAAATGATTTTTAAAATCCGAAATTAAACCAAAACTGAAGTGATTTTAGTTTAAGTTTTCCATATTTTGTTGAAGAGATCCATAAAACTGTCGTAAATCATGAAAGTGATGGCAACGTCGGCACAGACCCGACCCAATCGGGGAACAGTTCCCTTATAAAAGGCGGGAAAGCCTTCGTTTTTGGCGATCTTTAAGAAACAGTCTAAAGTGGACTTATATTTGGAGGCCTCCAACCCTTGCATTCGAGTCTTAACCACATCTATGGGTGTATTACCGAAGACAGAGGCAGCGCCAGCGACAGCACCGAACGCTCCGACCACTAGTTTGTTGACCGGTTTTGTTGGATCTCCGCCGCGATACCAGTCCTTAAGAGTCTCCATAACGAAGAAACGAATCGCTTGATTGCTTCCCTGTTTCATAATAGTAGCGGACAGTCCCTGATATGTGCCCCGAATGCCCTGTTCTCTAATAATTTCTCTGACGCCGTGAAAAAACCCTTTGAACTTAGGTTTAGG
Source organism: Tectocepheus velatus (assembly GCA_034700625.1). NCBI lineage: Eukaryota > Metazoa > Arthropoda > Arachnida > Sarcoptiformes > Tectocepheidae > Tectocepheus > Tectocepheus velatus. The sequence continues at coordinate 83,760 of JAQIXV010000076.1, forward strand.
GCTGTTCTGGTCGTTAATGAACTTGACTTTAACCGTTTCCATAGGTGTGACCGCAAGTATGGCTTCGCAGACACCGGCCCCCAAACCGCACAGCATTCGCATTCCCGGCGAAAGGTTTCCTTTTGCGTCGACATTACGTTTCTTTAGTTCTTCAAAAGCGCCGAATCTATAGAAACAACACAAGAATTGAGACAAAAGTTAAGACAATTTCAATGCCATACCTGACGGCAGACTTTGGAATCGATCCGTAGACAAGAACAGAGAGTCCGCGATAGAGACCTAACACTCCGTGGCTTTTGACCGTCTGTTTGACGACATCTCCGATACCTTTATATCTCGGTTTAGCACTTCTTTCGTCTAATTGTAACTGAGTTTTGACGTATTCCGTCGGAAATGTAATACATATCTCAATACCACCAGTTATGCCACCTTTGGATCAATTCAAAAGACAATCATTAAATTCAAACATTTTAACCGTAATTCACAACAAATACAATCAAAACATATGTTAATCAAAGAAATGGTTAATAGTATTATACCAGCGATTATTCCTTTCATTGTCTTCTGGAGGTTAACATTACTCGACTTTTGGACACTTTTCGGCGTTTCATCGCTAACTGCACCCATTCTTCAGACAATTGTAGAAATTATGGATTTATTTACAATAAATATGACTCTATTTTACTATAATTTTATTTTTCAGTAATTTTCACAAAATATTTATGAAATGAAAAAACATTTGAATAAACAAATTGTTTACAAAAATCTAATTGTATTTCACAACCAATTAATTGAAGGCAACAGTAATTAAGAATAAAATTGTGTCCGATTATAATCAAGTGATTCAATTAAATTGATTTTAAAATTTTTTAATTGAAATTAAAAATACATTTTCCTTATAATTGAGAGTAAAATAACTGTAAATATTGAGTAAGTTTTGAACTGATCTCAGTTTCAGAGTCTATACTTTACTCACGTTTTCAATGCTATTCATTGAGAGAAAGTGAGACTCAAGTCTGAGTCCATCCCTTTAGTGAAGGGAAGGCACTCTCCCTTCCAACTGATCACGTGATCGCTCAGCACAACACTTAACCATTCGATGGATTCATTTTTTCAAACTTCAAAAGAATTGCAAAACATATCACAGAATATCTGATTATATAATATGAGGTAATCTCATGAAGAGGTCTAACATACGGCCCTTATCTCAGAGTATATTCTTATTATGAGTTGATATGAAATGATGGTATACTATAACTGGATATTAAATATACTTTTAAAATAATTTATTCTTTGAGAGAGAATATGTTCTTTGATATATAAGTTCATTTGATTTATTTGGTTTTTTTAATAATTTGCAAGTTTATAAAAGTTGTGTCATTTAAAATAAACTTATATATAATTAAATGAAAGCATGAAATCGATGGTCAATTCAATTCATGAATCATCAATTAAATAAGAATTAGAGTCAAAGTAAATTGGATCTGAATTTTGTTGAAACTTTTATCTTTTCCGATGCGTTGTCCTAGATCAGTCTGGAAACAAATAATTTATTGGTTTGTTTACCGATGCATTACCAGGTTTATCGATTTTTTGGTTAGATCTTGGAGTTAGTCTGTGAGCCCGTGGCGTAAAAGTGAAATCCGTGACCTATTTTCTAACATTCCGGTCAAACATATGAAAGAAATGCATTCAATTTAATTCATTTCTTCTGAAATTCAGTCGAAACTTAAAATAATAAATAACTATAAAATGAAAAAAATGTCGTAAAAACAATTTGCAAAAACATTCAATGGATTCATTATCAATTAATAGTATACAAATAAAAAGGTAAAATTAACTTGGTAAGTCATGCACTTAATGGTGACTGAAAAAATAATTAAGTAAGGTATCAGTGGTGAGAAAATGTGTTATGGTGAATCTTTTAGTGATCATGCAAAGTGCTTGCGGTTGAAAAAGTTTATTAGATATGAAAAGTTCAGCCAATTTTGAGGATATAATAATCAAATGCTTTTGAAATATTGTGATATAAGAGTTTAATTGTGTTTTGCATAGAAGAGCACAATATATGTATAGTTTTTTTTCGTTAATATACCAAACAATTTACAATTACTTATAACGAGTTAAGTCTTATTTGCATTCATTATAATACAACTAATTTCGATAAATAATTTACAATTCATTTATTCATTAAATTTATAGAAAAACAATATATAAACAAATCAACAGTCAATACAACAAATAATTTCAGTGATTTTCGTCAAATTTTAGTCAATTTATTTAAATCTCTTTCAAATTGAAATCTGAGTTCAAAAAAAATTTTACTTTTTTTGTAAGAAATCAAAAGAAATGTTTGTTTTTTGGATAATATTTATTTTTAAGAAACAATTCGTTTAAAGATGTGTTTTATAGAGAGAGCTCTTAATTATTGATAAAACAATTTGTTATTCGCTTTGTTTAAGTTTTTGTCAAATAAATTGTGCAAACAATCAATGGTTTTGTTGAGAGAAATATTTAAAATGTAATTTAAATATAGAGAAGAGTTTAATATAAGTGTTGTTTTATTGAAATTTAAAATTTATTTTTAATTTTAATCTTAAATTTTGCTCAAAAGTGTTCTCAAATGATATTTCAGTAAATCTCACATTAGTTTTAAATCTTGTGATATAATTATATCAGTAATAATGCGAATCAATGTTCCGTTCGTCAGATTCCGTACTTTTCTGTTAATTACTTATAATTAGGAATTAATTCTTAGTCTTAATACAGAATATTCTGAGTAACAAAACAGACGACGATATGATCACTCGTTTTCTCATATATTAACGGACTCTTAAATACTCTAAAAATTTTCATTAAATTACTTTAATTCTTGTCTAGAATTTAAAAGTTTAGATATAATCTTAAGGCACACCACAAAAGAATCGAACAAAAAATGGTCAGAAGAGGAGATAAGAATCAAAATAAGAAACATTTTATTCTGGATTTGATGTCTAAACAGATTAACTCATAATTTGAAAATGTTTTTCATTGTATTCAAAATGGTTCCACCCTGTGGTTGGCCACCCATTTGCTGACCCATCATGGGATGACCCATTTGCTGTCCGGGACCGCTCTGGCCATACATCTGCTGGTGCTGTTGAACACCAGTTTGGTACTGACCATAGCCTTGAGGAGGTGGTCCTTGAGGTCCTTGAACGGGATGGTGACCCATAGCAGTATGACTTTGGTTGGGATGTGCAAAAGGCCCCCTCGCGCCCAATGGGGTCGTCGCCTCTTCTAAGATCTTTTTGCCGCTCGCGAATAGAGAGCCTAACATTCCTGAATGTTGTTGTTGTTGTTGGGACTGACTCTGTTGTAGGTTATTGTAATTGGGCTGCGATGAGGGCCGGGGAGATGTGGCGGAGTGCAGGTCCAGACTAGTGGGTCGTTGTTTATTACCAGGCAGTCCCCCTGCGCTGTACATTGCGTTGTATGCCTGTTGGTTGGCCTGCATTCCCTGAGCCTGCATACCTTGGTGCTGCATCTGATGCCCCATTTGGCCCATTGGTCCCCCTACTGGCACCTGTTGTCTCATACCCGAGCGGCCCATCATTTGTTGGTTTGCCTGTTGTTGCTGTTGGTATTGCTGTTGACTGTACTGCTGTTGGCCCGGCTGTTGGTGGGGGTGGGTGTACTGGTTGGGATGCTGTTGGCCCGGATACTGCTGTTGGCCCTGCATTTGCTGTGGGCCCGTAGTATACTGGTTGGGACCGTACATCCGACGAGTGTCGCCGGGCAGCCCCTGTTGGCCCATATGGCCCGACATTGGGTGCTGTGGGCGCTGTTGGGGCATACCTTGGGTTGTCATCATATGCTGGTCTCCTCTTTGGCCCACTTGTGACATTAGTTTGCCCTACAAATGGTCAGAACAAAGGAAAAACAATTTATTAGTATTTTATGACTTCTTTTTTTTGTTCGCAAAGATTTTGCAAAGTTTTGGACAAATATCTGATAAACACGAATATTAAGACATAGAAGAAGAGGACAGAAAACGTGAGAAATAAATATTAAAAGAGAGATAAGGGGAGCAGAGCATAGGTATGTGTGAGATGTTCACAACAAGTGATTCAGATTTGGATGAACTTTGAATTTAATTATCAATTGATGCGATCGGAACACAAGTGACGGACATTTGATTTGTTATGCATTTTGTGTTTCAACTGATTCTTCGCTGAATTTTATTCACAAATTTTTCTCACTTTTAGTGACTTTCTTATCATTAGAATCGCTTTTATATTATTTAAACGACAAAACAAACTAATAATAAGACAATTGAATACAAAAATATGTTTAGACTCAGACATAGACTCGAAGACAAATCACAAATAATTTAATTTATAATTAATTTGTTTTATATATAAATATTGTTTTGAAACTAACATTAATTATCACACAATTAAAAGACACTCAAAACTGGATTCAAAGACTGGATTCAGTGGTTTTTCATAACATGCAAGACATGAGGACCCGACTGGTCAGACACCGGAATCTCATGCGATGATTGGTCACGCATTTGGTGGTTATGATTATGACATGAATTAAAATGAATCTCATGGTTGACATCCTTGTGCTCCACTCCCCACCTTTAATTCGACTCACATGACGGGCGTTTGCATCCACTGCCGGCCCCGCCGTTGTCTCCGATAGGAAGTTGGACGGGACCAAACCCCGGACACCGTTAACTTCACCCATGAAGAAGCCGTCCTCATCCATATCCCCGTAGACATAGACTATGTCTCCCGTATTGAACGCCAGTTCCATCTGTCAAACGGTTTGTTCCAAAAAATTATTTCATTTACTTTTCTTAACACAGATTTTGGGACACATAGAGAGTAAACCCTTTTGAAGTTTCATTGGTTTTTAGGAATGATTTGTCGACTTTTGATTTCAATCGATTTTGGTTTCAAAACAATTGGTCAGAATATTATTAAATTCGGTCCAAATCTGAATGTTTTCCCATTATTTTACTTCGGATTTAATTTAAGATAAAATTTTTTGATCTTTTGATTAGTGTTTATCAGATTTCATGAGTTATTGAAATATAATACAAAAATACGAAATAAACGAAAAGACATACTTCTAATGTCTGACAACTATTTGACATCAAATCTATGAGTCCTAAAGCCCTACTGTTTAGGACCCGACTAACAATTTTCTAATGAAATCTAATGACAATAAAGTCATTCATTGGGTTCTCTACTCTCTATTAACATTCAATCGAAAGGAGGGATCAATAGACTGACCTCTGCGTCAACATTAGGCGACAACTCTTGAGGATCGTAGTCATAGAGGGCAACCATTTTTCTGACGGGCAGATGAGACCAGGGATCAGCTCCTGACTGGTGCTGTCTCTGCCTCATATCAGATTCGTTGTCGTATTGAACTTCGGACACCATATTGCAGGGCACAAAACCGACCCTCCCGTTGGCCTCACCCCTATAGAAGCCGTCCGCGTCTTTATCACCATAAATCTAAACAAAATAATTATTAAAACAATTGAAAAGTCGATTGAAAGCCAAATAATGTTTACTTTGATGAGCTGTCCCTCTTGGAAGGGCAGCTCTTCTTCGGCAGCGTCTGGATTGGGTGACATAGTGAGGGGGTCGTAATCAAAAAGAGCGACAAACCATCGAACGCCTCGTTCCCTATCCCTTTGGATTTGTGCTCTTCTATTAGGCATGTGATCAGAGGGTCCGAAATGTGATCTCTCGTAATCACTTATAGCACGGGTTCGTTGTGGAGGTACAGGAGATGTGCCATAGCCTCGTCCGGCTCCTGTGGCACCTGTTCTTTGTCTCATCGCTGTTTCAAATTCCTCTTCAGAATAGCTTTCAATAGGATTAATGCTTTCACTCGGAGTGTCTTTCGTTATCTCAATCGACGGAATATTCATTCTTGAAATCATATCCTTATCGCTCAGATTCTCTTCCATGTGGTCCATGTGATGGCCAATTGGCTGACCCGTAATTGGATGATGTGTTTGGTGGGGATGACTCATGTGATGGTGACTCTGGTGATGATGTTTCGACTGTAATGCACGGGTTGTAGCAGTTGTTCGCGTTGTTGGACGACTTACTGACTGTTTGTTTGTTCGGTGATCGTATGCCTTCCCGTTCCCAAAAAAATCATTATTTAAATACATTTCAATCAATTGATTTGAAATTTGATTAAACACTTAAAACACTAAAGAAATGAATGAAAACGAAAATAAGTGAAACAATATGTGTTTGAGTAAATCCATATGTGTTTAAACATCAACTTTTATTAATTCAAATGAAGTTTTCATCAAAAATCAGAGCAAAAAACATTTGAGACACAGAATGACAGACTAACAGTACAACACTTCTGATGACAAAACGAGACAAACGGATAGATTTAGTCAATTAAGGGCTTATCTGAAATGATTAGAGCACTACCTGAGACGTGGGATCAAATGCTTTTGAACGTCTCACTACTCGGTTCAACAGTTGAGTCAATTCTGTATCAGATTCTGAATCCGAACGATGCGTCTGTTCAGCAGAAGATCACAAGACATGCATTTTGTCAATCAATCATCAAATGAGAGATAAATAATACATTTTATTACATTTCTGTCACTTTTTCAACAAAAGAATTCAAATCAAGTGATTTATCCTACAATTGTTGGATTCAATTCTACGAAACAGAAAAACCTTTTCATAAATTTCATGTGAAATCAATGCATGATTTTAAACGAAAGTTGAGTTTTGAATTCAATTCAATCCATTTTATCGATAATTGAAAAATTCTCATTCAATTCGATGGTATTATTTATAAATGCATTTAATTAACATATATTTTCATTTGGGTTTTCAGAGCAAATGATTTTTTTTATCTCATCCTATAATATATTAATAATGAAAAATATTTCGCATTTAATTTGTTTGAAATGTCAAATACATATCCTTTCTATTAGAAGTCATGCATCAAAACACATCTCATTTAACAAAATATTTTGAAGTTCTGGTCAAAAATCAATCAAAAAATTCCAAAAAGTGTTTTGATTATCGAATTATTTTGAGTCTAAAAAATTTCATTAAAAACAATTTGAATGCAAATCAGATTTCATACCTTTTTGATGTGGACTACCATACCATGCGGTAGTTTAAGCAATTCGTCTGGTATTTGACAGGGCATCGAGTCTTGTGACAGATTCTCACCAGATTTGGTCCGCACTGTAATCGCTTTCTTATGCAAATGTTCTAACGATGAGATGTCGAGCAATGCGTGATCTCCTATTCATCACAAATAAAGACATTAATTCATATTTTTTTGTCTATCCATTACTCAATGCTTTCAATTATTTTAATCTATCTCATCTCATCTCATCTCATCTTGCTCAGATCTCTAACAATAATGGCATTCAATTTGTCGCTAAAAGGATTTGTCGTTTAAAATATTTTTGTATTGATTTCAAAAGTAAAAACTTGTTTTCAAATTATGCCTTCAAATATAATTTAATAATGATCTAGCTCACCTGTGGGACTATCTATTTCTGATAGTTTTTTATGGCCGGCAAACACTGCATAACCAGTTACTGGACAGTTATTGGATGTGCCGAACTGGTTGAGAGTGACCGGCAGCCAAGTTACCAGAAGAGTGCCCTCCTGTGGACCTGACTCTATTTGAATATCAACGGGTGGATCGGGAAGACCTTTAAGTAGTTCAAACAAAAATCAAATTATTATATGATTTTACGAAATAATTGTTTTGAATTTCGATTAAACCATTGAAAAAATGATTACTTTTTGGTAAAGTTCTGAAGTCAACAAAAGTTGTGAGCATTTCTAGTTTTTTCGGATTCTTCTCATCACTACACAACAGTTTTCCGGGTTTGGCACGAACTGACACTCTGTACAATGTATTGGCCGCCAACCCAGTTATCAAATGCTTGAAAACACTGGGCCTTACGGTCCGCACTTCTACGCTATTTACAGCCACGACGTGATAGAAGTTTGAATTGCAAGGTATCCATGAAATTACCGCTGAGTCTGATGTTATGTTTGATGCCTTTACACAACACGGAGCGAAAGGAATGTCTATTCAATGACCGAAACATTTATTGATTAGTTTGTTTCTAGTTTTATATTATCTATTATTAATATATTAGCCTATGCCCTATATTAGCTAGGACATAATTGACTTCTTTGAAAATTACAATCAAACAAATATCGAAGTCATTCTTGACATTGATTTCTAAGAATTGATTGAAATTCAATCTCTACTCCATTTGATTCACTTTACAATAAAGACTTCAATTAACTGATTATTTGAAAACTCGATATCTTTTGGAAAACCGGACATAAATGTCGTAAAAATCCAGTGATTGAGAAAATTACTGATAAATTGTTTTAAGAATAGAAACAATTCCTTAACTAATGATAAGTTCGAAGAGACTTAAGTCTAAACTTGGAATAAATTATTGATTTTTTATATGAAGTAAATTTCACTTCAAATAAATCGATTTCGCGATAATATTATAATAATTTTAAATATTAATTGAGATTCAAATAAGAATTTTTAAAAATGCCTACTTTTTCCGATGACAATGGTGCAAGCAGGGTCTTTTGATTGGTGACCGTTCCTATCAACAGCTCTTACACTAATTCTATGAGGCTATGGATAAATCAAAAGATTCAAAATTACTCCAAATTTTGATTTAAATTATTCAATGATTAAATGCTATCAATAAAATGTGGTCAAAGCTAACCATAGATGAGTCGACGCCCTCTACTAAGGCCTTAGTTCTGTCACCGCTTGGAATGGTTGCCTTGAGAACCCCGTCCACATAGATTTGAAACTCTATTATCATTGTTTTAGGACATTCTGGATGTAACCAACCGATGAGCACACTTTTGTGTAACTGTCTTTCCAATAGTAATCGCTGCGGAGGTGCCACTGTTGGGTAGATAATCAAGTTCATTTTCCATTATTGAACAAACATACGACACAAAAATAAGCAATAACATTTCCAGTGAAAAACAATCTTGCTCAATTTGACTGCTTTTAATATCACTTTTGATATTTCAAAATCTAATTTATTTTTTTGAAAGGATTTTTTCAACGTTTGCTCAAAATATTAACAAAAATTCTATTAAAAACATTATTTCAAAATATATTCGACTGAAGAACATTTTTTTATCGTTTTTGTTATTTTTTAGTTTTATCTCTGAATTGAGGGAAAAATGAAAGTTTTTGATTCTCTGGCATCGGATTCACAAAAACATTATTCAATGCCTTTTGTGAAACAGAATATTCTCTTCAATTGTTTTGAAGACTAAATAGATTCTTATGTTATCCTATTATAAGTATTCAAAAGGTTTTTGTTCCGGGATTTCCATTCATATTAGTGTTTGTATTTGAAGACAAATATAAATAAAACTTAAATTTAAAATTATTTTCAATTCAAAACATGTTTTACGTATTCGTGACTTTTATCTCAACTCTAAGAGACATTTATTTTAAGGTTTTATATATTTTCCAAACAAAGTGTCGATAGACTTGTTTAGCAAATATTTTCAGCTTTTATAGGAGTGGAAGAGTAAACAAGATCATTTCCTCCGGTTTCAAATGACCAGAAGAATGTAAACTATTTGTTAAATTGAGATAGATCATTTGAAACCTACGTTCTATTTGTTCATTCAGTCGATAAACTAAAAGAATTACCAGATTTCAGAATTTATCAAAATAACTATAATCTTGGCTATTATTTCTGGAAATTTTGAAATTCAATTCAAATAAATTATGAAAAGGTTTTAAAAAATTAAAAACCATTTTATGTTTGAAAATAAACATTAATTATTGAAATACCGGTGTTTTTCGCGGCCTCTACTTCTGCTCTCTCGAGATCAGAGATGTCTTCATCTATTTCTGTGATGTCCTCCAAATCTATGTAATCATTGATCCGATGAAAGTCATCTGAGAAATGAATAAATAAAGAGATTTTTTGTCAAAAATAAAATTCAATTTTTTATTTTGTTTTTTGGTTTAATCACAAAAGTTATGCCGAAAACGAAAATAAGTTATATTTAATGACTTCTGAGTTAATCTGATTAAAGTATATGCTCTCTGTATGTTAAATGTCAAAGTGAACAGGATCCTAAATCATGTAAATTATATAATTATCTTGACTAATATTGAAGTTTAGCATGCTTTTTATTCATAATATGAGAATGTGTGGGTTTTTATCATTTCTCTTCTATTTATTAATATTTAAGACTCATATAAAATATTGAAATGTTTTCAAACGAAACTCTCTCCTAATGAAGAGATTATTAGGAAATCTTCGAATTATTTTTCTATATATTTGAGTTGAGTGTTGTCTTGTTTATAGACTTTTAACATATAAATTATTGCCTTGTTTATTTTCTCATTCAAATTTGACATTTTAATTCGGATAAAAATATTCTGAATTTTATTCTATAAAAAACTTTCATAAATTAATTTTCATGCGAAAAATTACAACAAGCAATATATGAATCATAAGTTTTTTTTGTTCAACAGTCTGTTCCCTCTTATGATTCTCAAACAAATATTTATTCAGTTATCGCCTACACATCGATACACCCGAGCGACAGATTCTTGTAATCAACTCTTTTTTTATATTTTGTGTCAAATATTATATAAAACTCGAATCCACTCAAAGCCTACTCTTTATTGTGAAAACACTTGCATTGAAAGTGCGTTAACACGAAAATAAATTTATTAAAATTTATTTTTAAAAAAATTGCTTAAACGCTGGTCTTCAGAAAAAAATCAATTTTTAATCAAATTTGAAGCAATTATTTACTTCAATATATTAAACAAATGTTCAAAACTAAAGCCAAAAAGTGATTCTCAAAAGCATTAGACAATTATTGTATTATAACCTAATTTATTGAGCTTTCAATTGATTCACTGTCTGAATGGTTTGGCTCTTATTCTCCTTTTATAAAGACTTGGGTTTCACTAATAAATTAAATCTTTTGCTTTGCTTTCTCTCCGAGTCTTTCAGACTTTTATATGACTTTCTCAACGAACAGAAAATTATTCCGATTTAATGTTTATTTTCAGTAAATGAATTGAGAATATCATTAGTAGTGATTCATTACTAATATTTCGATGGCTTTGTTTATGAGGTCGGAGTTTGTCTGCTGTCCTATTTGTGGCTCAACTTATTAACTAATGTCTTATAGTTTGAGTTATTTATCAAAGAAATTGATGGCAAATAGCTTTCAATTATTAGATTTGATTCAAATAAATATTTCTTAAAACATTTTCTCTTAATGTTATTAAATGTTTGTCTTAAGTAAATACTAATCAGTTTTGGATTCAAAGCAATAAATTCATTGAATTTTGATTAAAATTCTCTATAAATAAAAGAATTCTTCAAATATTACTGAACCGAAAATTATTTACTTTTGATTCTTTGATTCTTCACAAAATTTTTATCAAATGAAAAATTCTAGACAAGACTTACCCGGAGCCAAAAGATGTTGAAAATTTGAGTGACAAATCTGATCATTAAGTATCGCGTCATAAAACTCTGGCGGATAACTAGCGGTATCCGATTCTGAGTCCCGATTACCGTAGAGGACACTCGCCTGGAATTCAAAGAGATCCTCTCCCGTCAACTTTTCCACGAAATTTGAAGGAATGAGTCCTCGACGGCCATCAAGACATTCACCGTAGAAAAAGCCGTCCTCATCGACGTTACCAAATATGAGCACAAAATCTCCGGCTAATAGAGTGAGCTCTGCCTCCGGATTATCATTTGGCGATTGTTTGAAGGGATCATAACTATAGCGCGCGATATATACTTTACATCGGCCTCTGTTTGGGATCTCAATGCTGTCGACAATATCTTCGGCTAATTTTAATTCGTCTAATTGTTGTTGAAATGGGGTCTGCAATGAATGGAGAAACTGTCGGATCTGTTGTTGGGATGACTGTCCGTTCAGTTGAATTTGGTTCAGTGGTAGTGGCTTTGACTGGAGTGCACTAACTTTTGAGCCGCCCATCAGCGCGCCGGCAGATGTAGAAGACATGTCTCTGTCTGTCAGAAGTGAAGACCTCAACAAATTGGATGTCGTGTTAAGTGAAGGCAACGACGAGGACAGGGGCTCTATAAGACCGCTGGCAGTCACGTGTTTCAGTTTGCGGTCCAATTCGGCCAGAATTCTGTTGTCCTGATCTAACTTTGCCATCAATTTGTCTAAATCTCTTGATGTGAGTGAAGGCGCTATACGTTTATGAGAAAACATAACTCATATAAAGTGATCGCTAATTATTTGTCAAGTGTTTGATAACACTTATGGACTGAGCGCTCATTTATCTAAACTTCTAATAGTTTGACAAAAATATTGGGAATATTCTGACGGAAATTATTCGTAATTTAAATAATGATTTGGTTATAAATTATGGCACAGAATATGATCATCAATTTGAGGAAAGGTATCGCTTTAATAATTCATTAATAATAAGATTTATATATTTAAAAATTAATTTTAAATGTATCCAAAATATAATTATTGATGTTTTACCTCACACTAAAATAATGAACTAGGTCAAATAATAAGTCATATTATGAGGACTCACTTTTATCTGAAGCTCCGGAATATTTGATAATTGGATCATAATTGTGATGATAAGGCAGTCCATCAGATTTTGAATGAAATTTTGTATATTTATTACTAATATTAGTATTAATACTACTCCTAGTCTTCAATAGCAAATCGTTGTCATCTATTAAATGATTTCTCAAAGGATTGTGTTTTTCAAAATCCATTTCAAGTAAATCCATGTCTAAGTCGAGTTCGGCGTCGATTCTGTCCAATAATTGTTGCGTTAGTTTTCCGTTTTGTGCTAATAATTGATTATTCGATGGATTCGATGATAATTTGGAGTGGATTTGGATCTGATGTAAACCAGAGCCGACACTTTGGCCGTGACTGGTCTGGTGGCGGCCAATCGCTTGACTACCGGCTGTGGTATCGGTCAGGGAAGAAGAGCTCTGGTATAGTGAAGGCATCGATGTTGACATCAATTGATGGCTACTATTATTTGCAAGTTTACTGTCGGTTGTCTGTTCCCGTAGTGACTCATTATTATCATAACTATTGTTAACTTTCTTTAGTTTGCAGTCGAGTTCTGCCAACAGTTTGTTGTCGTTCTCCAACTTTTCCAACAAAACGTTCAAATCTTTCGATGTGTTTATCGAAGACTCTGACATCGAAATTGATTTTCATTAGACTTGGAGTACAACTAATTCTAAGATAAAATTCAATTTAAGTGATGTTTTGTTTCGTTATTTCAAAACAAATTTAGAGTAAAACTAAACAAAAGCCAAACATTTCTTATTAAATAAGATTTGATTCGTTTTATTAACATTTTTTGGTTCACTTCATATACTCTTCTCATCCATTCATTTAATTCACAATATTTTTAATGATATTTACTATGAAATGAATTTCGAGTTTTTATTCTTTGCTTTGCTTTTAATCTATGGTTTTAACCATTTTTATCGATCACTTCTTCGCGGCACTCCTGCAGTAGTGCCTCCGATCGATATTATCGATCCATAACTATATAGAACTCCAAAACTGTTCCAATGATTGTCGAAGCTATCAAACTGTACCTGATATCAGTGATACAGCTCTAAAATAGCTATTTATTATTGATTTTTAATTACTATATCTGATTACGATTCCAGTCAACTATACAATTACTTATTGATAATTTGGAACTGTCCTTGCTCATTCAAAAGAAAATTTTTAGTTACGTAATTATCTTTTTAAACTTATAGAGAGAGAATTGAATAGTAACCATGGTGATTCCATCATTTATCTGCCTAAAGCTAAATTCTATTGACTGTTAGCGGATTGAAGAGTGAATAGTGATCTTGGTTAAATGGTTAAAAGTCACCTATAAATAGAAGTAATATTTAATGTTTTCAATGAGAAGAAAGTTATAGAAATAGTTTAATATTGAAGTCAAAGTCAATATACATTACTTCAAGTGATGTAAGAAAATAAAGTGCTTTCAGAGAGTTGTGACAACTTGTGAGCACACGTGAGGTCTCTCCTCTTCTTATGACTCAACCCATACATACTTTTTCAATGAAAACGTAAACAACTTTTGCTCTCAAATCAAAATAAAATGATTTGTTGTTTGAAAAGAAATATTTGTCAGAAAAACTTGAAAACTGTTAAAAAATGTTTGAATAAAATTAATTCAAAACATTTGTCGACAAATGAGACGACAACTGACTGTCAAACAATTGGTTACGAAATCGTAGAACCGTTTCAATGGACTCATAAACAGCGGATATTCAGACCTCATATTGAAAAACCCGATTACGCGGACTCTGGTCTCGTCTCAAATGATTATAATCTAATCAAAAATGAGGAACAGATCCGAGGAATCACCACTTCCTGTAAAATTGCTAAAAATATTTTGACAAAAGTTGGACAACAGTTGAAAGTATTTATCAAATAATACACAAAACTTCTCAAAACTAATGATTAAAATCTTTCCTTTGACTCGGAATTAAAGATCGGAACGACTGGTGAAGACATCGATGACATGGTTTTCGAGTTGTGTAACAAATTATTTCTAATTTAATGATATTTTCTGACATTTGACTTATTTATGGTTTAGATTATGTGAGTCTTACGGATGTTATCCATCGCCTCTCAATTACAGAGGTTTCCCAAAATGTGTGACCACTGCTGTCAATAACGTTGCAGTTCACGGCATTCCCGACTCTAGACCTCTTAAAAATGGAGACATAATTACAGTCGATGTCAGCATTTATTTCAAAGGTTTTATAACTTTTTCAAAACATCTAAAACTAAATTATTTTAATTGAGATAAGGATTTCATGGGGACTGCGCCCACACTTACGTCATCGGAGACACCGATCCTAAGGCCAAACATCTGTTGAAAGTGTCCGAAGAGTGTCTCTATAGAGCTATCGATGTTTGCAAAGACGGGGAGAAGTTATCGACAATTGGAAAAACTGTTGAATCAATTGCCAAAAAGAATGGTCTAAATGTTGTTCCGTCCTTTTGTGGTCACGGAATCGGTGGTAATCTTCACGAACCGCCACAAGTATTGCATTATTACCACAAATCAAATGAAACGTTGAAACAAAATATGTGTATAACTATCGAACCGGTCATTACTGAAGGAACACCTGATGTGGTCATCGATGACAGCGATGGCTGGACTGTCACTACAGAAGATAACTCGAGAACCGCTCAGTTCGAGCACACGATTCTCATAACTAAAGAAAAGGCTATTATTTTGACTAAAATTTAATTTGATTCCCAATGTGCCCAAGTATATTTGCCTACCATAGTAGCTCAAGTACATAAATAACCTAGCTCATGCCCCGTACCTCATATATTGAAATTAATTTAAGACTTTATTCAAATCAAATGAAACTGAAATTAAAGGAAATATTCGTAAAAACATTTCAATTAATTTTATTCATAGAATATTGGATGCATTTAAGGCAAACATTTTATCAAAAGCAGACTCGATATTATAGGTTTGATGACCTAGCTCAGGTGCCATTGCAAACACGGAGTAATTATGTTTGATGTGATATACATACACCAGATTAACCCCAACTAAAGTTATTTCAACGTTAATGAATGGGTCTTGACTGGGATGAGTAACAGCCCTCAAGTCATTACCAAACTTAATGATTCCCAATCCATTGGACTGACCAAGGCAAGATGACATATCGCTGTAAATGTCCTTTGGAATGGGAGAACCGTTAAAAGGCATATTAGACCATTTGCTTTGGTGTGTATTAATGCAATTCTGAACTTTTTGCTGAAAATTCATCGGATTATTGGTTGAAGAGATATAAACACTTCTTCCTAAATCTCTGAACCAAAAATAGACCCAGGTACCACCAGAAACGCAATGTTCATTGAAACCACTTGTATGAGAGCTATAGCTGCCGACAAACCAATATCTCCAATAATATTTATCTTGGAGTTTATTGAAAAGGTCTCTTGCGAAATTTTCGTGACTTTCACCTTGGTGGGAAAGGGCGTAGTCGTGGATATTCTTTTTTGCCGCGTTATTGAAGAAGTTATTCTTTATGTCAACGATTCCGTTGTGAGTCACTCTCGAAAGGGTAGCGGATATCGACTGAAAGTGTTTTATATCTCCGGCTATTGTTTTCTGCAAATCACTTGACTTTGGATATTCCATACCCAGACATATGCTGTGCAGAAACATAGCCTGAGAAGTACCGCTAACCAACATCTTTGCCCAATACTGGAAATTAGTCATATTGTAGTCGTCTCTCATCACATTCATTAGGGGTAACAACTGTTCGCTCGTTATCTCTCTATTGACATAATTAACGAATTCCAACATTTTATTGGTCCCGCAGTCGGCGATCAAATTCTTTCGGGTTATGTCCGTTGGGTTCTCATAGTATCGCTGATACGAGTCTTGCAGAATGTAGATCTTTTCAGCATGCTCCTTAAAGTAATTGATCTCTGATACATGAACTATCTTAGTTGACAAATCATCTATCTTGTTTTCAATTGCGAAAAGATGGCTGTCCATTTCAGTCAATTTCTTCTTAACTTCAGCAAGTTCATCCGGTTTTTGTCCAAAAATACTTAAAATACCAGAAATGATAGTAGCAAGAGGTCCAAGGTAAGGAATAGCTTTTCCAAGAGCTGCGATCGCGTCAACCACTGCTTCGGTGTTGCGAAGAACTGAAGCTTTGGTTATAGAGGTTCCCAATTCTGTGAACGCATTGATTGCTTCCAAATGATTGTCTTTGTTTGGAGTGTTAACAGATTCAGCAGATCTGTACCACAAGAGTAGTAATGACAACGAAATGTACACTATTTTCACCATTTTATTCGTTTCTCATTAAAAAGCGGAAAACAAAAGTTTTATTCAATTTATAGTTCGAATCATTTGAAACATATTAAATAATTCCCATATATTTCATGAGATGACAACCAATTTAAACTCATTCACCACTTAATCGGATAGACATCTGACTATTTATTTCACTTTAAAAGTTGAGAAATCGTTTAAAGTTTAATTGATTTCCAAGTTTACAGATACGATTAGCTAGCAGTTCCTTGATCAAATCTTGAGTTACCTTAAAGTTGAAGGCTTCAACATCTGCATAATAAGATTATTTTTTTCAATTGATATCCATTTAATCCCTTTAATCGTAAATATATTAAATGAAGTCAATACTGAGTTTTGTAACATTTTTTAAATAAATTCAGAAAATCTCAAAAATATTTTATTTAATAGAAATGAATAAAAACCAAAAAAATGAATGAATGAGAAAACAATAGTAATGAGAGGAAAGACATAAAAGGATCCAAAGGTATGACTCAATGACTAGTCATTTGATTTTGACTATAAAACGAAACAAAAATTTTCGATTTAATAATAGATTAAATAAAAATTCAATTAATTCCTAAATTAGAGAAAAATCAAAAAATTGAGTTAACTATGAAAAGAGTTGAGTCGAATCACGTGGGACTCTGTGGGGCTTCATTGACGAACCAACAGGCCGTCTGGTTGTCTAACAAAGTGTGACAAACTCCGCACACTTTGAACGGTCGGCGCTTTGGTCCGCCATAAATCACTTTATTATTACAATCGGCACAGAATACTCGTCCGCAATGACAACAATGAGACTGAAATTACAGCAAAAATAATAAAATGAAACTCAAATTAAACTAAATATCAATTATTTTTACGATTAATTACTTTTTCTTTTTTCGAATGAAATGGTTTTTTACAAGAATTGCATTCAATTATGTCGTCTTCGTGTTGCCACCGGACCTCACTATCCGACTGACGTATTTTCTCCAATTGGATCTATTTATAAAAAAAATTAGATATTATTGAAATGTCAGTCAATTTAAATGGTTTTGAATACTTGTAAAGATTGGGACAATTTGACGAAATCTCTTTGAACTGCTTCACTGTTGTCGAGCTCCACCTGAAGGCTCCCAATTTTATTCTTCAAATGCGAGTTATCGGCCTCGAATTTAGTCTAAAATATAAAATGTGTTAAAACTATTGAATTAAGAGCGGATCCAATCAAACCATACCTTAGCAGAGCTGAGATCATTGACCTGTAGTTCCAATTCTGTGATTCGTTGCTGCGTTTGATCAGTCAATCGACTCAATCGGTCGGAACACTGAAGTAACTGCTGTTCCTGTTCTGCGTATCTCTGCTTATATTCTGTGAGTTCTGTATGAAGTGAATCGACAGTAGATCTCAAGACATCGTTGTCTTGCGTCAGATTCTCCTCAATTGTCTCTTTGGTCTGTTGTTCGCCAATCATCTGTTCTTTTAGGAAAAGAATCTCACTTTTGAGGGTTTCTTCGTTTCTCTCTTTTGCCACTAAAGTTGTGATCAATTCTTCTCTGAGTTTAAGACAATAGAATTGCATTTCGTCGATATCTTGTGGCAAATCGATTGGTTCGCTCTGAAGGACTTGACTCTTGGCTATGAATTTACCCAAAAGTATGTTATTATCGGTTCGTATTCGATGTAACTCTTTGTTTGTCTCTTCCATTTGATTCATGAGATTAGATATGATATCATTCGCTTCTTTACGTAATTCTGTGTGACTTCTGGTGAGTAGATCGACATTCCTTTGACTTTCATCTACTCTTAAACACAAATCTCTTATATCTTTTTCGGCTCTTTTCGAGTCTTCGTTGAACTTCTCCTCTAATTCTGATCTAAAGTTTTGTTCTTTTCTCAATTCATCTCTAATTTGTTTAATAGTCTTCTCATTGTTTTCTAACTGTAAACCCATAACTACTTCATTGTATTGCATTTCTTGCAATTGGATCTCATAGTTCCTACACATTTCACACGACATCTTCAGTTTGACGCTAACGTCACTCGTCTTTGGCTTCAAAACAAAATTCACAATTAATTCATTCAATCAATTAATGGATAGATTTTTGGATTAAATTTCAAATTATTGAAACATTAAACTGAAATTCGGGAGAAGACACGTAAGACATACCTCATTCAGGTTAAGATCAGTCAATGGTTTGTCTGTCGTCTGTTCCGTTAAAGTCAAAGAATGTGATCTTTGAAGTCTATAAAATAGATTTAAGTCAAGACTTTATTCAATCAAATTATTGTATTGTTTGACAAAAATGTAATCAAAGATAAGATTTACTTTTTGTGGACCAATTCAGACGGGATATCAGGAGTCGAACCCATTATCACTTCCAATCAAATCAATGATAACTCTGACTTAAATTGACTTAAATACCACAATTTTAAATTGACTTAAATAACAACTCAATTGATATTTATATAGATAACAGTCAATTGTATTATGGATTAAATCAAATGATAACAAAAATGATAATAAATTCAAAGTCAAACACAAAAAGATGTTTTGATTTTTTTTGTACAAAAATTTTCAATTCATTGCTTTTTTATCTCTTGTGTCAGACTTTTAATGTAAACCAAAGGATATGAATAACAGGAATGAGTCGACAATTGTTTGAGACTTTAATCTTTTGTTAGAAATCAATGATTTAATGCAATTAATGGTTCATTAAAAGGAAAAATATATGAATAATGAAGAGTTGTTTTGGCATTGAATTTGTCTCAACTCTCAAAAGCATTTCAATTAATAAATAGAAAACAAAACAAACGTAATCTCAAACTTTAAGCTCCCCTTAAATTATCAAAATCAGGGGATTCAGGGATTCTACTCTTATATTGTGTTTTGGGTAAATTGACCAAGACTCTTTCATTCTAAATATTCTCTCATAATTTTATGAACAAAAAAACCTAAGCATAAAAGGTGATGGACCAGGTTAAGTTTTGTTAAACCCGGTATTGAATACCTTCGTAACTCCTTAAAAAAAAGTATAAGGAAGAAAAATAAAAGTGTGACTCCTTTTGTGTTTATTCTAAGAATTTCCAGAAAAAAATATCAGGGTTTCGATATGTTTACCAAATGTTTACCTTTCTTCAATTAATTCAATAATTGTTTTAATACTCAAATAAAAGGTTTGATTTTCTAATTGGAAAACAAACCCTTTTTGACGATTAGTTGAATAAATGTTAAGAAATCAAAATATAAGGAAACAAATGATCTCCTCTTAAAAGTAACGATACATTTGTTTGTCTCCCCTTTGAATCATTGGATGACATTTGAGTCAATAATAAACACAAAACTCAATGAAAGACAATAATTAAGACATCAATTGATATGCATTTGTTTTAATCCGTTTTTTAATTAAATCAAAGTATTATTTAATTGTTATTTGAATTCAAACTTATTTTTAATTTAAAGTGTTTTTGTGATAAACAGTTGAGAAGTTTTTCTTTGAATTATCTTTGATTTAATCCAAAAATATTTTGTCTTTTTTTGTGATAAAAAAATTATCCAAAAATGACATCAAATGTTGAGAAATCAACTGAAGACTTGTCATCAGAACAATTGAGTCAAACAAATGATGAATCGATGGCCAAACAATTGTCGGCTTTATATCCGATTCATTGGAATGTTTGGACAAATTGTGTCAAACAATTGGAACTAATTCTAAACTCTTCGCCAAAAGTATTGCAAACAAATGTTTAATTGAATTGATATTAAAATTATGTTTTCTGTTGTCTTCAGCCAAACATTGAGGCAAAGGATCCGCGGGGAAGGACTCCACTGATGCTTGCGGTGGCTTTGGGTCACTTCGAGTCCGCCCGACTTCTCCTCAAACATAACGCAAACGTCAATATTGAAGACTCCCTCGGATTCAATGGTATTGTCGATCAAATTAATTGACATTTATTTGCAATTCATTTCTGATAAAAAACAGTATTACACGAAGCGGTCAGTAGTTGTGATCCAGAATTCATTCGTGAAGTACTCGAGAGGAGGGATTGGCAAAGATATACGAGTCGTGTCGACGGCATTCCCGTTCTTCTTAAGAAAATTTGTGATGTATTCCACTTTCGATCACTTCTTTGTATTTCTCTATAATTTTCAATCTTTTTATCAAAAGACTCCCGACTTTTACGTTGAAATGAAGTGGGAATTCACTTCTTGGGGTAAGAATCAGTTCAAACACTGTCTCTAATCTTATTATTGATTGTAATGATAATTACAGTTCCTTTGGTGACTCGAATGTGTCCGAGCGATACCTATAAGATATATAAGAGTCGGTCCAGTGTTAGGATTGATACAACTTTAGTCGGTTTTGATCAGTCATCCAATTGGCAGAGAGGGAGCCGTAGCTATATATTTACGGGAACGGGTATGTCGTGTCTCAGGACTACTTGTCCTCAAATTTATTGTGATTTTGTGTTAAGAAAACGGAGCGGTATTTAAAGAAGTAGATCACGACAACAGACAGGTTACCGTCGAAACCATGAAAATCCTTTCCCCAGAAATGGAGGACACCATTGAAATGCTGACCCCTTCAGACGAATTAGTGAACGCACGACTCACGAGTCCGACCACCACTACATTCATAGACACCGATAAAATTCATTTCGAAAGGTTTGCATTCGATTGGATTTATCTCTAATTAAAGAATTATTTTAAATGAAAACAGAAGTAAATCCGGAATATATGGCTTCAGAACTGACAGAACTGAGACAATAAATAGTTACGAATCCAAAGTATTTACTGCACATAACGTAGAAGTGGTGACAAAGACCCGAACCGAACACCTTTCCGATGAGGACAAAGAGAAGCACAGGTCTGCGGCCGCCAACAGATTGGCTCCGCTTCAGTCGCTTTTAGGAATGATTGAGATCGAAGAAAACGCACCGACGCCTCAGTTAGAGGGTACAGACATCGCCAGTAATGATGATAAACAAAATCCATTTAACATAACAGCTATTCAGTACTTCGACGCCAATTATGATCTAAACGGCAAAGATATCGGTCGACCAAAAGAGTTGTCGACTAAAATACAGCGCTTTAAAGCGAATCTATGGCTCTGCGAAGACTATCCACTCTCTCTTCCAGAACAAGTTATGCCAATTGTTGATCTCATGGCTATAAGTAGTTCCCATTTTGCAAAACTTCGCGATTTTATTACTCTTCAGCTTCCGTCAGGTTTTCCCGTAAAAATCGGTTGGTTTTTAAGTCTTATAAATGTATTAATTTTTAAAATATTTTTTATTTTTGAATAGAAATCCCATTATTTCATGTATTAAACGCCAGAATAACATTCGGAAATATATTCTCTTTGGACGAAGCGGTGACCGGAATCACTCCAATCAAAGACGACAACACCTGTGCCTGTGTTGTCGACGAGTCCTGTTTCGAAGCGCCGCCCAATTATAAGAAAATAGGTTTTTATTCACTCTTTTATTTGAATTTTATTTAAATTTATTATGAATTATAGGAACGGGTGAAGTCAGACATATGAATATGGATGACGAGGACATCGTTCACTACGCCATTGAACAGTACCTTATGGAGGAGGGCACAGAAACTGACCAAGTTACTCTTTGGGAAGCACTCAAAGCACAACAGCCCGATATAGACCAAGATTTGCAACGGTTTGTCCCTTTCATCACTTGATTCCATTAATTTAATGAATGAATTCAATACTTTCAGAGCAATTCAGGAAAGTTTAGCCGAATATCAAAAGGGTTTGAATCCGAGTTCTGGTGAATCACCCGATCAGTCATCAAATCTGAGCTCTTCTGTTGTCAATGAGAATCACTCGGAAGTGATGACTGTTCCGAACGGTCGCCTTCCCTCTGCTCTGACTGATAGCACACCAGAAGCAGATAATCTCGAATTAGCGCTAAGACTATCACAACAGGAGAGAGAGGAAGAAGAGAAACGAATTAAAGAAGAGGAAGAGCTGTTCCAACAGATCCTCAAGTTGTCAATGACTGAAAAGTGATTTTTATTTTAACCAATAATTTTAGAAATCAGTTTTAATTTAAATGAATTTAATTTATTTTAACTCAAAATAACTTATTTACTACTTATTCAATGATTATAATAATTGGAAATATTTTTATTATAATAACAAATAAAATGATTATTTGTTGACTGTTTTAATAGTAGTCCTCTGAGAGACTCATATCCTCTCCTTTCCTGTGCTTGGATTATGCAAAATAATGTTACCTAGGTGAAAACTACTCCACTAATTATTTGCTATTATATTTTGTTTTCAAAAACAATTCATTTATTACTTTTATTATTAATAATGATTTCATAGAACAGATTAAACTGAAATCAAGAGGTATTTGACTGACGTCTGACTCATATGTTTTGTCGAATCGTAAAAATGTTGCCATAATTGCGATAAAAATCATTTTATTGTTTTTATTGAACGAAAATCTATTGAATCGGAGCTCAAAAGCGGAACTCATGAACTGAAGTAGAAGTGAATTGACATAAACTTATTCTCTAATGAGTAATGAATTCGTATCGCAAAACAGATTTTCATTAATTTATAGCGAAATTGTTTTATCAGTTTTATTGAATGCCAGACAACAATCAATTTTTGTTAAGCTTTTATTTTATCGATAAAAACGTATATATTTTTATACAGAATTAAGATATGATTTGAAGTAATTAGTAATTACTACTAAATGTGAAATATTTTTATTGCAATTATACAATAGTTTTCTTCAATTCAGGTGTTATTCCCTTTCGATTGTTTGAGAGAAAGAGTAATGAAATAATCAATTCTTACAGTTATTCGACATTTTCTTCAATTTTCATCTTTTATTCAAAAGTTATTTATTCACTTAAAATGTCTTCAATTAATGGTCGCGGCTATGAAGTGGTGGATATCGCCAATTGGTTCCACTCTTTACCACATTATGACAAGAGTTTCAAACAAATGTCAAACACAACATTCAATCCCAATAATGAGGACTATTTGACATCTTTGGGTGTTTTCATAGGACTGCCCATCGCTTTAATGATAATAATTTTGGTCTTATATTTGTTTGTATCGATTTGTATGTGTTGTTGCTGTACTGATGGCAAGAGAAAAAGTAACTACATCATTTTTTTATCTTTATATTTAGCTTAGTTCTAAATCATCTTGATACTTTAATTTTAGTTTAAAAGTTTAGACAACTGACAAGGTCCATTATTCAATTGATTAGTTTAAAAATCGATAAAAATAAGGCCCTATAACTAAAAAACGAGCCTGAACAAAACAATGTACCGGGCCTTCAAATAAAACTAGAACATAGGAACTTGATACAATTCAGTAAATTTAGAGAAAATATTTTATTAATTGAA
Organism: Tectocepheus velatus; assembly: GCA_034700625.1. Lineage (NCBI taxonomy): Eukaryota > Metazoa > Arthropoda > Arachnida > Sarcoptiformes > Tectocepheidae > Tectocepheus > Tectocepheus velatus. The sequence goes on from JAQIXV010000076.1 coordinate 108,074, forward strand.
ATAACTATATATTCAAATGTTAAAAACTTTCCTAAAACTTAAATTATTTCCTACTTTTGGACGGCTATTTGAAATTAGAATAGAATTATCATCTCTAAGATGAGCTTGGTCGGGTGAAATTTAATTATCACCAGAACCTTAAGATCAAAGGCTATCCCTAAACCAAAATTGTCAAAAATCGGAACAAGTTTAGGGGATGTCCACAGGTTCCGAAAATATGGGATTTCCCGATTTTTGAAAATAGGAAACCTTCCCTCTTTATTGCCATGGTTCTAAAAACTTAACACAAATTGAGTTTCGAATGACATTTGTGATAAGTCATGTCATTGTCCTTTAAAAGTTTACAGACATATAATTAGTCTATACCTGAAGCGAAAGCTCTGGTGGGCCTAAGAACAGCCTACCCTCCCGTAATATGAATGGCTCTCTACTTCGGTAATATGGCCGCTGGCCATCAACTTCTGACCTATCTTTCAAGTGATATCCTATTGTCTATTTATTGCATAACACCATGAATTATCTCTTTTCTTGATACTCATTAATGAAGTGTGTCTAAATGCGAATTGTTCCCCCCTTTCCCTGTGTTTTTCATAAAATTGTCCAATCAATTAACGTCTTTCAAATTTTTGAACCCTTCCATGTCTTAAGATAATCACTATTTAGGAACAAATTATATATGATATGAATCTATGATATATCAAACTCTGGAACAAGTCTTCACTCGTTTCCTTGAACTCGCGCTGACACGAGTTATACATTGTTTTGTTCAGGCTCGTTTTTTAGTTATAGGGCCTTAGAAGGAATTATCAATGTGAATGATCTAGCTCATTAGAAAAAAAAAATTTTAACCAACCTTGATAAAAAATTATTTTCGTTCATATTTTCCAATAATTTATATTTTGACCAGACCTCAAATTATAGATGAGTTTCGATTTTAATTTACAGTCCTTGAGATGAAAGATGAGAGCAATGAGCAAGAAAAATGTCCGAATGAAATTAGACTTATTGGTGTAATAACAAATACTGAAATCATGCAATTTATTAATTGCTTGGGCATAACGCTCCCCCGGAAAAACATATGCCCTCATAAACGTGCTGACACGATTCCAACACAGACTTCAAGCTCGATTTCAACTCAAATCCCCCCGACGATCCCAAACCCGATTTCAACTAAAATCCCCCCGGAGATTCCAAACCAGATTTCCACTGAAATTTCACCCGTGATTTCAAACCCAATTTCAATTGCCAATCAAAACTTATTGGGAAGGGATTATGAAATTTTTATAACAGGAGTGTGCGTGTCAATTGGTCTCGAGGTGACTAAGGTGAAATATTGCGGTATCAACGGAGGTGCTGTCCGGGTTAACCCAGTTATCCGGAATGAAAGCGTTTGGTATAGACCTGCAATCGAAAATATTGATAATGGTTTCAGCACCTGCTGTGAAATAACAGTTGAATATAAAGAAAAATTCGAATGTGTTTTCAATAATGAATAATAGCGTCAGGATAAAATACCAATTTGAAATCATATTTAATTATATAATTAATAAATATTTAATCTTTTCAAATTGTTATTAAAATTTGAAAATCAATCTTGCCAATATTTTATCTATATTGAAATTTTGGAATTGATTGTCTATTAAAGTTAATTTATTCAAAATATTTCATTTAATTGATTGATTTTATTTATAATTTTGACCTTGGTGAGATCGATTATTTTCAATTTTTACATTTGAATGATTGCGTAAAGATAGCCAAATAATTGACAGTTAATAATGTTTTAATCGGAAACCAAATGAGAAATAAAATTCCATAAATAACAAATGCTTAACTGTGTCCAAGATGTAACATACTATTGAGCTAGGTTGCTTCCAATATGTAAGAAAAATTGAATGAGTTCAAAACCTATTGGATTGCTTTTGGTGCCAAATGATAAACTGTGCAGTCAATTGGTGACTGAACCTTAAAATATTAATCCTTGAATATCATACCGAATAGCACTCAAAAAGTAATGAATTGATTTGATATAAAAATCGGTTAAACTAAAGGATAATAATTATTTTGAAAACTGTAATTCTTGCTTAATTATAAGTTTGAAATTAGCATTCTTTATCAATAATAATTGTTGGGTCAACTTATTGTAATGGTGATATTACCAAACTTTGATAAAATGAAAATTTCAGCATTTTTATAACTTTTAAATACGTAATTATCAACTTGGTGATTTAAATTATTCGAATTGTAATTTAATTTAATTAATCTAAAACTAGACATGATTTGATATAATTACATGCAAGATATGGTTTCCAAACTTATAACCATGAATATTTTGGTATAATCAAGCAAAAGTTTTAAGAAAGTTTACAGTTTTTAAAAGATAACATCAAAAACAAAAATTTCAATTTAACTAGTTATTTTTGATATTAATTTAATATATTACCAGCGTAATTATCAGCTGTTTCAATGCACTGGTGTAGTTGGTCAATTTGACGCAGTTCATTTTGAACACACATTTCAATGGTGTTGAATCGAACGCACAGTTTATCACTTGTTCCTGTCACATTTGGAAACATTTAGTTCTTGCTCGCGCAGACCAGAAACTTCATGTCCTTAGTTCCCACTGATTTGACCAGACCAATTATATCTATCTTGTCGGAACTCCACTTAGAACCCAGTTCGTTTACAAATGATCTTAGCATTCTGTGCCATTTCGGCGCAAAGCATGAGTCTGAGGTCTCGGTTGCACTGATGTTGAAACATCCACCTGAGCGGAGAGGCGGCGGTCAAACAAATGAGCATGCTGTAATTACAAATGCTCTAGCCAACTCTTCACCACGCACGTCACGAAAATCATGAACCTGTACCTCATTTTAAGTATTTGTTTACAAATTGCTGGTCACTTATGCCTCGCATTGCCAGGATGCTTTCATAGGTTACTAGCACACCATGATCTATTTAAATGTAAAATTAATTTGTAATTTTTGAATTGTAATTGTGGGAGTCTTACTCTACACCTATACTCAACCTCATCTCATGTTCACCTAATGTTAAACCTTATGTCTAAACCCTAATTAATACTAACTCATAGCCTACACTAACTCATAGCCTAATACTCATACAATGTATTTACACTTATATATCAACTCATGTCTATTACTCTAACCTTCGATACATACTAATGACTACAACCGAATATATTATATATAAGAAGCACTACTATCTATTGTATGTTAGTTATAGTCTGGGCTTAGGCCCTAACACATGCCTTATGTTTATAATAAACGTTTTAACATTCAATGGACCTAAGTTCAGACCATTCTTGTAGGAATCAGATCCAATATATCTACTCCCCCTCTGAAATCCTACATAATTTAAAGTTGATGGTTTAACCCTGGCGGCCTATCATGCAGCCGAGCTCGATGCAGTAGGCCGTATTGACTTCTTTGCTGCAAGGTAAGTTTATCAGGCAGTGCCAAGGTCGATCGGAGACAGCACATCCAAATAAAGGTACTTGCATCTCTATCCAATCCCACCCTATGCAGGGTGCTATCACCATGAGCTTGTCCAGGATTGTTGAACTTCCATAGTCACCTGAAAGGGGTGTATGACAAAATCCCGAATCCCATAATCCCGAATCCCATAATCCCAAATCCCATAATCCCATAATCCCGAATCTCATAATCCCGAATCCTATAATCCCGAATCCCATAATCCCGAATCACAAAATAGATTAAATAGCATTACACAGTTACCAAGGTATATCATCATTCGAAATGGATATTTAAAAGAAGAAAAGTTAATTTTTATTATTTCAGTGAAATTATAATTTAAATCTCCAAGTTTATTTTTAAAATCTCAATTGAATCAGAATATTACATATTTGATATTTCAATCATTCTTTATGATTTTCACATATTGCAGGATATTCTCAATAATGTTAACTTTCACCATTAAAGATATTTTTAATTTCAGTTGCTTTACAACTAAAATTTTTCAAAATGCCATTGTGGTCTCCCCACCAAAATCTGACGCTAAAAATATGACTTATTCGGGATTTTGGGATTCGGGATTATGGGATCCGGGATTATGGGATTCGAGATTATTGGATTCGGGATTATGGGATTCGGGATTATGGGATTCGGGATTGTGGGATTCGAGATTATGGGATTCGGGATTTTGGGTAGAATTTAACATCTGGCACAAAGATTGGTTTAAAATCGATTGTGCTCTACCAAACTTTTTCATAAATTACAAGTGGTAAAAGCCCAAAATATAGTTTTGAAAATCTTAATATTGCCAAGATTGCTCAAACAATTTTATCAAGATATATCTTTAACTTACAACAGAAGAAAGCGTCACATATATGAACAAGATTAATATTGAAATAGTAGCTAGGTGATCATGCTGAAACATTTCGATTAGTTGGATGTGCGAACATTTTAATCAATTTGAAATTGGAAAAATCAAGAAATTATTTATGAATTAAGACAATTTACAGCAGTTTAACTTTTTACAAGAACTGTAAATAATATGAAAAGTCTTGTTTTATATAATTCTTGAAACAAAAGTTTTCCAAAATGGACATGGGCAAGTGTTGTTTTAATCTAACACATTTTTCTTAATACATTTTTGTATACAGTACCCTGAAATATCTATCTTTCGTCGTTTAGACCATGATAACTTTTGACTTGCTGATTGGATTTTAGTTCTGATTTCAGTTTTATAATCCTGAATAGACAGCATTTTTTTAACCTTGATACTTTATTTCTAATTCACTCTAAAAATATAAGAAAATGGAAGGTTTGCAAAGGGCATATGTACCATTGAAACTATAAGAGATATGACAAATATGAAAGTATCTATGGATAGAGGACATGTTGAACTTTCATATGATACAGGTTTGAAAAAATTCGAATTAGAAATAATGGCATGATGACAAGTTGAAATTCAATATTTTTTCCATAGAAACAATGCTATCGAAAAAATTTTCAATGGAAATCAAAATATTTTATGATAAATCGAAAGAGTACTCAATGCTGATTCCAAAAATATATCGTACACC